>LPNX011137630.1:162735-274011 GCA_001517045.1 Pseudotsuga menziesii
TCATATTTTTATGTTTTAATGTTAAGAAACAGATGCGCGACTCTGAAGGAGGACAACCCGCGCATGATACGCAAGTTTACACAAGATCAACCTGCGAATATATGCATGCGCGACTTGCAAAACACAAGAGTCGCGCATGATGCGCGGGTTGCACATAGGGAGAGTCGTGCATACACAAAAAAACACATTTTTAAGGTATTTTTGGGCATTTTCAGACTTTGGTGTCTTTTGGAAAGTTTTAGCTAACTGAAATACCTTTCCAACGGTATAGAAATGAGGTCAAACAGAGTTACAAAAATCAAGATATGGGTCCTCCAAGATAGGTGTTTTTTCAGTGACTTTCAGGAAGTGCCGACATGCGACGAAATCATGGGAAAGTGGTCACAGGCAGAGATGTGTCATTTTGGGCTATAACACAGACTAGGAGGAGACGAGTGTCAGATGGGTAAACAAACTAGTTCCAAGCAATGGAACATACCTATGCTCAATGCAAGGATACATGTGTAGGATAGCGACACTTGGGGGAAAGTCCCCTCTCGGTAGAAATAGGGAATCAAGCTGCAAAGGATATATAAAATGGCTCTGCATGGCTAGACATGAGACAAGCTCGGGCTATATGGCTGAAACTCAATGTCAGGGAAGCCGGCGTAAGGCTTAATAGGGCAGGCAAAGCTCATGATAATGCAATTACAACTTGACATAAGGGAGTTCTGAGGGAAATAGGCCAGCAATATATCAAGAGGAGTATGAGGCTCTTGCGAAATGTCAGGGCAATAATATACAACAGACTCCCACACCCTAAGGGATAAAATGTCGGCATGGGCACCAAATGAAAATAGGGCGCTAACTAGGGTACCCATGTAAGGTCAAGCTCTACTACTCATATCATGCCACTTCTAAAACAACAAGAATGTTCCGTGACATAATAGAGTGGGTTCGTACCTAAGGCTATAATGAAACGGTCATAAGGTCATGAAAAATGCAAATGGTGATGAAACATAACCTATATGCCAGTTTAGACACGATACCTGAAATCTGCACGAACGGGTCAATCCAACGGTTGAAACGACGCTAAAAAATGTCTCTTACATCATAAATTAGTCCGAAAACTGTCCAAAAGGATTAGAAACGGTCCAAACTATAGGAAAGGGGATAAAAATTTTCAAAAATTTGAAAAATTTCTATAAATAGTAAAAAATTCAAAACATTATAAAACATTTGAAGTTTTTCCCCATTTGAGCTCAGAACTTCAACAACGAATTCTAGGAGATCCAGCTGGCGGAATCCACTACCGTTTTCTCCAGGTACTTACCCATGCTCTACTCCTTCATTTTGATGCAATTTTTGTCAAATTCCATGGTGTGTTTAGGATTCTAAGCCATTATAAGATGCACGCCACGGCCCATGCAGAAATTAAGGGTTTTTCCACGTATAGGGTTGGATATACGTGGAAAACGCCCTCAAAGTCGCGTACATACACGGCTGTTTAGCAAATAGTCATGTATGCGGCCGTGCTCAATGATTTTTAAGTATTCTAATGGAAAAAACTCAAATTTAATGTGCAGGATGGTCCTAGAATGGAGAGAATGTGAACATGGTGATGTAGAAGAGGCAGTAAGGGCAGATCTAATGGCTCAACAAGCATTACATGCATGTGGGATTTACAAATTTTGGTGTCTTGGTGGCTTAAGAGAAAAACTAGGACTATTGCAGATGTTAGTGGACTATTCTAATGGACAAAACTCAAATTTTATGTGCAGGATGGTCCTAGAATGGAGAGAATGTGAACATGGTGATGTAGAAGAGGCAGTAAGGGAAGATCTAATGGCTCAACAAGAGTTACGTGCATGTGGGATTTACAAATTTTGGTGTCTTGGTGGCTTAAGAGCCAAACTAGGACTATTGCAGATGTTAGTGGACTACTGGGATCTAGACTCAGAGTCGTTCTAGATAGATGGGATGTCCCTCACCATAGAAGTGGAGGAAATATACTTTATTACTGGACTTTCCCGACGGGGGGAAGTGGTGAACCTACACTCTCGCGGGCCCAGAGGTGGCCTGACTCTAGATGAGTACATTGTGGTGTACTTCTATCCAGACACGGAGAAGGTGGGGAGTCAGATCCCAACTAACTCCATACAGGTGTTGGGCCTAAAGGCCATCCTACTAACACTGGACAGGATAGCAGGCTTAGCTTCACTCCACCAGGCCTCGCGGCCTCTAATGTTCTATGCAGTGGAGTGCATGAGACCCATTGTGTACAATTGGAGCACTGCGCTACTGGGAAACATGAAACACTAGCTCAGTGAGTGTAATATGGGCAGAGTGCGAAACTTTGGTTTCAGTAGCATCTTGAGCACGCTTTTCTGTTGGAGCAGGGTCCCGCAGCTACAGAAGAAGCTGCCAGTTTAGCGGATAGACAGTTTTCGCGGAGAGGAGAAGATAAGATAGAGATACGACGCCGTAGCACGTTTCTAGCTACAGAGCAGAGCCAGAAACCATGATGTAGAAGACAAAGACGTCAAGGAAGACGACAGTACCTGAGCGGCCGAGAAGAGAGAGCTCACCCACTGCATTGAAGGCAGCGGCGAAGATAGGAGGGCTCAGCTACCCTCATAAAGGAAAAGGAGCAACGAGGCCGAGGTATTGAAGACAAATGACAGAAGAAGGGAAGCGATGCATAGTACCCATGGTTAGCGCCGGAAAGCATGGAAGACTACAGAGAGCTGTGGTGTGACAAAAAGTGGCTACCTCAGATACAGATCTGCTGACTGTCACTAGTTAGGGTTTTGGGTTACTGTTGGGACAGGCCCACAGTGTTGTAATGGCGAGACCTTTGGGCCGCCTATAAAGGGATGTAATTTTGTATTGTAAAAGGTTGGACAATATAGACAATATAGATAATATAGCTAGTCCGCCTGTTAGATATTGTTAGACTATTGTAGAAGCCAAGCTCTGGTTCTGTTCTTAGCAGTAGTTATCTTATTGTAACTAGTAGCTGGCTCATTGAGCATGCATGTAACGATCCGCAGGGATCGATAGAAAGGGAAGGGTATATTGTAAGAGGTGCAATATAGAGAAATAGAAGAGATCTAAGAGAGAAGGGCTCCAAGCTGTGTGTGGAGTTACCCAGAAGATCTCGAGCTGCATATGCGGTGTAGCAGAACTGTGTTTACCTTCCCTGAGCTATAATAGAAACACAATTCTGTGGACATAACTTCCATCCTGGGGGTGAACCACGTTAAAATCAAGTGTTATGTGATTGATTTGTGTGTTGTGTTTACTTGTTGCATTTATCAGTTATTACATTGGTCTTGTTTACAGTTTAATGTATGTATGCGTTACTCGGCTTACAGCACTATAGAAGATAATTGCAAGTTGAAGTCCTTAAGTATTTTGCATAAGAGTTTATCTATGTTTCATCTCAGATAGTTAAGAGTCGCAGAGTAAACATCCTTGTTTGTTGATTCCCGTAAGTCGGACATCAGTAGCATTAAGTACGCGTAGCCGTAGTGGTAGGATATCGCAGAGAGGCGATATCGCACCAGCAGAGAAGCTGTGGTGCACTACGGTTGAGAATCCAGCGTAGGTAGGAGTTACGTGTTGGCCAAGGCGCGACGATGCGATAGGGGCTAGAGTCATCGCGAGTAAGAGCAAGTTGCGTGTCGCAGAGAGAGAGGTTGCGCAGGTCAGAAGAGCTACGAGACACACAGGCTGCCACAGAAACTGGTCCAAGACACTTGAGTCTTTGGCCAACCCATTAGAATCACTTCGAGTGAGACTTCAGGCCACTTTGCGGTCTGTTGCCGAAAGGGCCATTGAGCTAGGGGTGTTGTTGGTTAAATACAGTAAACCCGGGTCTGCCCATGCAAAACCAACAAATGGTTCCGTTGCTGGTTTTGAATAAACTAAGCATTGATGTTATGGTGGCGGCCTACTAGAGATGAACTCAACGAGTGGGTTTGGTATAACCAGAAAGAGTTTGCCGAATGAGAGAACAGGAGTCCTAAACTGAGCACAGAGGCCTGGTTACAAAAACATATCATTACAGACCTGCATGCGATATTTTTTGCGTCCTTTGGAAACGAGCTTTATGACTGGTTATCAAAGCTGACTGATACCAGCATATTCAAGAAGAGAAGAAACATTGTCTGGACACCGGAGCTGATTCAGACTGTGAAGAACCTTGATAATCCCATTACGAGGGAAGTAGACTTCTGGCTTGTGAGTGTGCTAGAAGGCTTCGTCACAGAGTTTGCAGTTGATCAGAGAAAGAGCTTTAGCGAGGCTGAGCGCTACTTCTTCAAAGGATATCGTGGTAAGTATCTAAAATCTTTAAACTTGTCCATTAAGATGCTATTACATGAAAAATGAACAATGGATCTAGTTTCAGATGAATAAGTAGAGATAGTAATATCACAAGAGTTTGAAAGTGATTTTGATGACATTGGACGAACACGTAGTGGAAAGAAATATAAAGTAGATTTCAGATCTCCCATATTTGAAGACAGTCCAGATAATACTATACAGCAAAGTCATACTACCATAGAAGGAACAGAAGGGGGTATCCCTTACCACCCTTACACCCCACAGAAACATACCAGGACTCAGAACAATCCCATAGGAACTCCATCCAGTAGCTCGCAGACAGTACCTACCACCGCTACATCACCTCCACCTACACCGCCAAGTGGTAGTAACACAGTAAATCAACATCCACCATGTAGAAATAGAATGGGGGATGATATGAAGCTACCTATCTTTAAGGGAACAGGGGCAGAGGACCCAGAGCAGCATTGGTTTCTATGTGAAGCCATGTGGACCATTAAAACAATCAATGATGATAATCTTAAACTTGTACAGTTGGTCACCACACTAAGAGATCGATCCTTAACATGGTATATAAAGTATACCACAGTACCAAGAACACTTGTCCAGGTCAAGACCACCATGATTAAAGAGTTTAAGAAACCTAAGTCTGAGTCACAAAGCATTACAGAGCTCAAAGACATCAAGCAGTTACCTACAGAGTCGATGTGGGACTTTGATCAGAAATTCAAAGCCCTTATAGACCAAGTCAGCTTCGAGTTTGCACCTGAGCAGCATAAAGAATGGTTTATTGTAGCGCTGCTCCCTCACATCAGACTGCTATTAATGCAGCAGAAACTCCAGACGCAGGATGACGCGTTGGAGATGGCAATGAAACTAGAGGCTTCACCTCTAGCTGAAACTAGTACATGCATGGCAACTTTATAAAACCAGTTGGCTAATATCACGATATAGTTGCATGAGCTTAAGAAAGGGAAAGAGGTTGCGCAAGACATATGGTGCGTAAGATGTAAATCACAAGGCCATATGAAAGACAACTGTCCGGTCTTTGTAGAATATATAGCAACAGGGGCTCCTAACCCCTTACCATAGACCCACGGGCCGTGGTGTGAAATATGCAAAACGCGAGGACATCTACCTCACCATTGCCCTCTACTTCAGAAGTACGTGCAGACACCTAAGAACTTATAATGCATCTTCTGCAAGTCTGTAGGCCATGATGAACATGATTTCCCAGCGTATGATCTCATGGTCAGGAGCAAGCAAGATATGTACAGAGTCCAATCAGAACCACAGGGTCCAGCAGCAGGACCACAGCATGATCCGGCTTATGGTGGCCATGGAGGAGGATTCAGAGGACAAGGACATGGAGGAGGCTTTGGCCTAGGAGGAGGATTTTCCCGTGGAGAAGGCTTTGGCCGTGGTCGCGGACCAGTTACTTGTTACAACTGTGGAGTTGTAGGACACTATGCAAGGGACTGTTAGAGCCCGACTACCACATGTAATTACTGTAAATCTTATGATCACACTATAGAGTAATGTCCTACCCTAATAGCTAATATCAGAGAACCTAAGCCAGCAGCACACCAGAACATCTAGCTTATTGCTGCTGAGCAGGAATAGCCAGAACCAAGAGTCAATATTGTGACTCGCAGTGGTGTTTCCACCAGTGAGACATCGCAGGATACAAAAAAGAACACAGGTCAGGAGTGGGTGCGCAGAGCTCCTAACAAAGCAACACCACTTGACCTGCAGAAGAATAAACAGGAATTTCAGGAAGCTAAGACTTTCTTTGATGACCCTATGCAATCAAGATCGTAGGTACCGCCGTCTAGGGGCGTACCGCAGCAAGCACCTTGTGGCGTTAGCCCTGTACAGACATTGCAGGCTACCACATCGGGTACATGCGACGAGGACGAGATGACAGGAAGTGTACACTCCTTCCTGCGAAGTTGTTTAAAACTTGTAAGAAATGAGCAAGCTATCACAGAACTTTAGTGCATCAATGTCAGCCATCTTCTTCCGGGAGCAGTGCACAGCGTGCTGTTCATAATATGATGGGACATACAAGAACAGGGAGAGAGATGCAACTTACAACACAGGTTGGAGAGTTTGAAATGGATGAGGTGATCCTAGATCTGGGATCAGACGTAAATGTTCTAACTAAGCAGACATGGGAACAGATGGGTAGCCCTAAGTTAGTTAGATCGCCTATCCATCTGAGATTAGCTAATCAGCAGCGGGTATCACCCCTGGGTCGATTACCGCAGGTGCCAGTTGACATTGATGGAGTTCGCAGCTTTGCGGACTTTGAGGTTATAGAAATAATTGGCGATAGTCGACCATACCCAACATTATTAGGCATTGATTGGGTGATTGGCAACATGGCCGTTATCGACCTAAAGAGAAGACAAATTACCTTTGAGGACATGCAGATCCGGGTCATCGCATCGTTGGATCCTTTTCAGGGTCCTAGATATATTGAACCTATCTGAGCAGAGGAAGAGGCACATAACATGGAGAGCCTCTATCAGATGACCGCGAACCAGAGTGACTACATTAATCCAACTGAAGAAGGGAACATTAGTTGGCGATGCGACAGCTCATGCACATCAGATTCAGATGTTGGTCTAGAGAACTGGCAGAACAGACTTCACGAAGTCTCAGCGTGCAGATGTACGTACTTGACTAAGTCACTGTGATGGATTGGTGCAGAGATCAATGAGATTCCATCATTCCATGGTCTAACAGATATATAGGACTTTCTCAAGCAGTTTGAACAACAAGTTCCTCACGAGCAGAGGCTCGCAACTATGGACCTTGCAGTACGAGCCACACCTGCAAGATGGTGGTATGCACACAAAGAGAATATCGCATCATGGGATGATATTAAGAGATTGATGGCAATCAGATTCTCTACCGACAGAGAGTATGTCCAACAAAAGTACACAGGAGAAAGTGACCCCAGGTCACATATTCAGACATGTGAACAGGATTGGTCGGACATTCCCGAGGATGAATGGGTTCACCGATTCATTCACACTTTGGACACAGTTCCATGGAACTGGTACACAGAGACTGAATTGCGCAAAGGAACAACTACATGGCCACTGATGATAGACAACTTTCTACTCACCTTCGCTTTTGAATCTGAGTACCCAAATGTTGATAAGGCCCTAGATATCATAAAGATCAAGATATTTGAAGATTGTACCTTATCAATACAGACCCAACCTGAGTGGGCTATCCAGTTAGAAGAGGCGCTAGAGTGTTATAACTTTACCTCAGAACCAGAGGAGGAGGATGAAGATCCTCACAACACCAACATTCCGGAGTCAGAAGGGACTCGTGATGTTGAGGGACCACAGCTAGAAATTCCAGTGATCACAGAGCCCATCAAGATTAAAAAGATCAATATTGGCACAGACACAGAACCAAAGTTTGCCTCTATTGGAGACTACTAGAACGAAGAAACAGTCGGACAGATTGCAGATTTGTTACACGACTATCAGGACCTATTTCCCACCAAGTTCACAGAGATGAAGGGAATAGTCGGAGACCTCGGAGTCATGAGGATACCATTAAAGGAGGATGCTAGACCAGTCAAGCAGCGTCCATATAGATTAAATCCGCGCTATAAAGAAAAAGTTAAGGATGAGATCGATAAGATGCTAGTAGCAGGCATCATTGAGCCCGTGGAAGAAAGCGAATGGGTTAGTCCCATGGTTTTACAAGAGAAGAAAACCAAAGGAGACATCAGGATCTGTGTCGATTTGCAGAAACTCAACGATGCATCGCTTCACGATCCATTTTCGACACCTTTCACTGATGAGGTGCTAGACAATGTGGTAGGACAGGAGGTCTACTCCTTCACTGATGGATTTTCAGTCTATCACTAGATCAGAATCCATCCAGAAGATCGATCCAAGACCACCTTTGCAATAGAATGTGGCTCATTCCAGTATACGGTAATGCCTTTTGGTCTTAAGAATGCACCAACTCTATTTTCTAGAGTAGTAGTTGCTGTATTTAAAGAGTACATCCATAAATTCCTAGAAGTTTATTTTGATGATTGGACTGTATTTGGACTAATTGACAAGCACATAGGAGACTTAAGACTGATGTTAGAGAAATGTAGGTAGTACCAGATTTCTCTAAACTTGAAGAAATGTATATTTTGTTCACCATTTGGTATTTTGTTGGGTCACATTGTTTGCAGACAAGGCTTGATGGTAGATCCTGCAAAGACCGCCATCATTGTAAATCTTCCAGCACCCAATGCAGTCAAGCAATTGAGGACAATACTTGGTCATACCGGGTACTACAGAAAATTCATCAAGGGCTACACAAAGATTACAGCACCAATGGAGAAATTGCTAAAGAAAGATGTAAAATTCCTATGGAATGAGGAATGTCAGCAAAGTCTAGACACACTTAAAGAGAAGATGGTTACATCACCCATATTAGTATTTCCAGACTGGACTAAGCCATTTCATGTACATGTGGATGCATCTGGCATCGCACTGGGGGTTGTTTTAACACAACCAGGAGAAGGGGATATTGATCACCCTATCGCATACTCCAGCCGAAAGCTATCGACAGCAGAAAAGAACTACACCACGACAGAAAGAGAAGGCTTAGCTATGGTGTATGCGCTGCAGAAGTTCAGACACTACTTATTGGGTGCCTCGTTCAAGATGTTTACTAACCATTCCGCATTAAAGTACCTGGTCAATAAGCCAGTGTTAGGGGGGAGAATATGCAGATGGTTACTCCTCTTTCAGGAGTATGATTTCTAAATCATTGTAAAACTAGGAAAATTGAATGCCGGACCTGATCATCTATCACGGATAGACTCAGGAGAAGAGCCAAGTAACCTAGAGGACAATTTTCCAGATGCGCAGTTGTTTTCTATTCAAATTACAGACGAATACTATGATGATATCATTCAATTTCTCACTACATGAGTAGCACCTGATGAGTTTACTAAGCAACAAAAGAAGCAATTGGTTGTTAAATCCGCAGAATTCACCCTGATCGCAGGACAGTTATACAAGTTAGGTCCAGATGAAGTCATGCGCAGATGTGTGATGCCGCATGAAAAAGAGACTATCATCAGAGAGGCACATTCAGGAACCGCAGGAGGTCATTTCGCAGGAAAGCCGACTGCACAGAAAATCCTAGCTGCAGGATTATGGTGGCCTACATTGCATAAAGAAACTAAGGACTTTTGCAGATGCTGTGATATCTGCTAGAGGGTAGGAAAACCTCGTGACGAGATGAAATGCCGCTGCGACCGTAGGTTACGCTGCACGCATTTGACAAGTGGGCTATAGACTTTGTGGGTCCTATCAACCCACCAGGAAAACGCACTGGCGCGATATATATCATCACTGGCACAGAGTACCTCACCAGATGGGCTGAGGCCAAAGCAGTAAGAAATTGTGATGCTGCTATAGCCGCACAGTTCCTTTTTGAAAACATCATCAGTAGATTTGGATGCCCAGTTATTTTGATGAGCGATAAAGGCACACATTTCTTGAACCGCACCATTGAGGCCTTGACAGAAGAATTTCAGATTCAACACCATAAGAGCACCCCCTACCACCCACAGGATAATGGTACGGTGGAGGCCT
Organism: Pseudotsuga menziesii; assembly: GCA_001517045.1. Classification (NCBI taxonomy): domain Eukaryota; kingdom Viridiplantae; phylum Streptophyta; class Pinopsida; order Pinales; family Pinaceae; genus Pseudotsuga; species Pseudotsuga menziesii. The sequence continues at coordinate 172,701 of LPNX011137630.1, forward strand.
TTAACAAGATTTTAGAAAATGCTCTTACTAAGATCTGCAACAGCCAAAAGAATGATTGGGATCTCAGAGTTAATGTTGTATTATGGGCATATAGGACCACATGCAAGAAACTTACAGGACACACACCTTTCATCTTGGTGTATGGATAGGAGGTTGTTATGCCTATGGAGTATATTCTTCCCAGCTTAAGAATTTCTCAGATCACTGGGATGACTGATAGAGACACAGTGGATGAAAGGCTCGCGCAGCTGCTTGCCTTGGCGGAAGACAAATTCATCGCTGGCTTCCATCAGAAAGTGCAGAAGGCACGAGAAAAAGCTTGGCATGACAAACACATTAAAAGTAAGACCTTTCAGATCGGAGACTTAGTACTCCTATACGACAATAAGTTTATTAAGTTTTCAGGGAAGTTCAAGATGCATTGGCTGGGGCCATATCAGATACAACAAGTTACAGACGGAGGTGCCGTTCAGCTCAACAAACTGAACGGGGAGCTTCTTCCCACATTGATTAATGGCAGTAGGCTTAAGCTTTATAGTGATAGCCACCCCACCTCTCAGCCCTAGCTTAGACAGCATATGGGAGTGCAGATGTCCAGTGTAGTTGAAAGGAGGCATCGCACCGAGAATCAGTCTACACCGGCAGGTATTCTAAGTGCGAGGAATCGCATAAGGTCGGTTCATTTTGTGTAAGTCATCAGTGGCTTGTTAAAAAAAAAAAACGTCTGAGTATTGTTTTGAGCAGGTGATGCAGTGTTGCATCGAAGCGATGCGATGTCTCTCCGTGCCACGTACCCGTTTTCTCAAGGAAACAGAGGGCCAGTCCAGTCTCCTTCTGACAGGCAGTTAATGAAGAAATGACCGTTATATCTTACCATAGATTTGGCAGCAGTGTAATCAATTTTCCAGATTTGGTAAATCTTGGACGAGAACGACGCCTGTACACACTCATTTCGAGGGAAATTTGATCGGATTTCAGCATTTATTGAGGATCCGATGACGGGTGTGGTCTCGTCCATGCAATTAATATGACCGACGGGTTCATTCTAGATGATCGTTGCAACCGAGATTATCGTCTTCAGCATAAAAGCAGAAATTATTCATTCGGGAGGGTTACATTTGCAAAGAACCTGAGAGCTATAGAGTGCATTGTTAAGTTTCCCCTGTGCAGAGCTAATCCCATTACAGAGTGCTGTGATTTCCAGAATTTGCAGCCATTGCACATCCAGCATTTTACACAGAGTGGGTTCGTTCCGAGGAGGAACCTATATAAGCAATGTTGGACAGATTTGAGCGAGGTGTCCTGGCGTCTGCCATGATGACGCCGCCCAAGGGTGTGAAATTTTTGCATCACAGGTCAGACAGCTACCAAGGATGAGGAGTCAAGTGCAAGATGTAGAATATGTCATCAAAGTCTCTGCTAAGGAGAAGAAGAAAGATGAGCTGATCACTGAAGATAAGAAAGCAAAGCAGAGGAATGACGAGAAGAAATCTCCCGCCGGAAAGAAAATAAAAATGAGAAAAAGAAAGCAACGGGAGAAGTCAGCCGACCTATCTGATCAGCTAAGAGAAGAACAAGAGATTGCTGAGGCAAAGAAACAAAAATATGGTGATCAGAGGCAGCATGAATACCTGGAGCGACTCGTTGAGAAGGAAAGTGAAAGAGGACAGCAAACCCAGCAACTGGTAGAATTCCAGCAAGCAGACAAAGGCTTGTTCTCAGAATGGAATTCATGGTTTGTATCACTTTCACATAAAAGGCTCCAGTCCAAGTGGTAGGTTTTGAGAAGCCTGGAAGATACAGATTTATATCTTCCTTATAGCACGAGCTCTAACCCAGATAGAAAGGAGTTCTCGTGATAGCAGGGATTTGAATCCTTAGGGTAGGCACAAGAATAGCAGGTCTTGCAAGTGACGAGATTGTGAGCATAACAATACGGAAAGGTAAGAGAGACCTACGAACTAAGATAGCAGAGGACTCCAGTATTAGTCAATCTATGCTTGACTCGGCACAAAAGTGTGTCGTAGGGATGCAGAACGAAGTCTTGGTCTTGTTTACACTTTAATGTATGTATGCGTTACTCGGCTTACAGCACTATAGAAGATAATTGCAAGTTGAAGTCCTTAAGTATTTTGCATAAGAGTTTATCTATGTTTCATCTCAGATAGTTAAGAGTCGCAGAGTAAACAGCCTTGTTTGTTGAGTCCCGTAAGTCGAACATCAGTAGCACTAAGTACGTGGAGCCGTATCGGTAGGATATCACAGAGAGGCGATATCAAACCAGTAGAGAAGCTATGGTGCGATGTGGTTGAGAATCCAGCATAGGTAGGAGTTACGTGTTGGCCGAGGTGCGGCGATGCGATAGGGGCTAGAGTCATCGCGAGTAAGAGCAAGTTGCGCATCACAGAAAGAGAGGTTGCGCAGGTCAAAAGAGCTGCGAGACACACAGGCTTCCACAGAACCTGGTCCAAGACACTTGAGTCTTTGGCCAACCCATTAGAATCACTTTGGGTGAGACTTCAGGCTGCTCTGCGGTCTGTTGCCGAAAGGGCCAGTGAGATAGGGGTGTTGTTGGTTAAATACAGTAAACCCGGGTCTGCCCACGCAAAACCAACATTTTCTTTGAGCGTGTTCCAGGATTGAGCCCTAGAGTTGACGTTCCTCTACATGGGGTTCGAGATCTGGCCCAACGGCATTAGGCAGATGCGATGCGTGGATTAGGTGGAGGTAGGGTGTCCAACCCCTATCCAACTGATTTCTTTCCATGGTGGCGATGCCAAATAATTGCCGTCGATGACTACCCCTATGTGGGGATAGATTTTTGGGGGGACCCGGACATGCTGCTACCACCAGGATCAGCATACGGTGACATTGGCAACGAATCTCAACCCTCTTTTTAAAATTTTGAGTTATTTAATTTTTTGTGTTTTCTGATTATGTGGAATCAAAAGACATGTTTTTAGGTGATAATACATAGTGACATCTACTATATGCATGCAGATGTGGGACCACGACGAATTGAAGGATTCCCTCATCATAGATGGAGGGGACGAGGAGACGATATCACGGGTGTGGCTATGGAGTGGACGCTCCAAAGCATTCATACCAACTTTGTGAGACTGACACACAGAGTACCCATGGCGTAAGTTGAGGACTTGCCTGAGGCCATGCAGTGCTAGGTGGTGGGTGTACCACGAGCATGGGTGCGGCTATTTCGACGGCTAGCTATATTCGTAGTGATGTTCCACAATCACAACCCCCCTCCTCCTCCATAGGATTAGATACCTAGGAGTGATACATTTTGTACTATCATGTATTTATATTTTGGTGGCTCGAGAGCCCCATTTTTGTATTATGACACTATGTATTATCACATTTTGGATGTTTATAAATTTTTTTATGATGATCAATTTATTTATTTACACGTGTAAAAAAATTATGTTTGTGATGAGCTTATTGTGTATGAAACAAATGCCAATCTAACACGTAGTTAGAATATGAGTCAGCAACTTGATTATTAATTCTTGGAACATGTATGTATGTTATATTGTCAAATTGCCATTCTAATAATATCACACATAAGAATCTTCTTAATAATGTCTGATCTCTAATATGGTACAAAACATTAAGCTATGACACTACTAACTCCGAATCAAGACATACCTCAAGAGAGAGAACGCCATGTAAAATGGCATCTCGTAGAATCTCAATAACGACACTATATTCAACAACATTGTTGGAAGATGGTCGTAAGAATATGCCTCCTGAAGATAATACTTGACCCATAGGAGTATAAATCACCCAAGCAGCAGAGGCTAAGTGTTGAGTGTGACGGCTCACACCATCTGCGAACCCTATGAAGGTGGAAGATTCCATTAACATCTGCCAAAAGAAACATAAAATAATCACAAATACGATCACCATAAGAAAAAAGACCTACCTATGAAAAACTGTACAATAATATACAATAACCAGCCTTGGCTGAAAATCATACTAATTGCTTTTTAAGATAGAGCCCATTTCTAGGCTCCACCAAGGCCGTACCCTCATAATCCACTAGCTCATAAGTTCCCTTCTCTAACACATGTTTAACGACGCAAGGACCACACCACATGGGGTTAAATTTTCCTTCCCCCAAGGGTTCTTTCGTTTGATCCCACAAAAGGACCAAGTCTCCCTCACTAAACCTCCTTGGACGGACAGACTTATCATACTGGACCTTAACGCGATTCTTATTTACTTCTAGAGGCACCAAGGCATCTCGATGCTGCTCATCAAGTTGCTCAAGGTAGACCAAATGCTCCTCCAATGGTGAAGTTTCTGGTAATAGTTCTACGACTAGCTTCAAAGAAGGAATCTTGCACTCAACCGGCAATACCAACTCCACTCCATGTACAAGTTGATATGGAGAAAAACCCGTGGTAGTATTAACAGCGGTTCTATAAGCCCACAAAGCAGGATATAACATAATGTGCCAATTCGTCTTGCTTTGTGCAATGGTTCGTTGGAGAATGGATTTGAGTGATTTATTCACTACTTATACCTGTCCATTCGCTTGAGGGTAGTAAGAGGAGGAATTATCTTGCTTATACCCTAACTTTGATGCCAACTCTTCCATCATACGATTTTGAAAGTGTGAGCCATGGTCAGTGACAAGCTCTTTCAGAATATCGAACCGAGTAATAATTTGGTTGAATACAAAGTGTGTGATTGTCTCACCATCGGATTTAACTGTAGACATAGCCTCAGCCCATTTCGTGAAGTAATCAATAGCTACTATGATATGATGATGCCCCCTAGCTGAAGCTAGGTTGCAATCCATAAAATCAAGCCCCCACTTAGTGAAGGGACCGATGATGATGATGGGATGTAATGGGGTAGGTTTCGAGTGCATATTACGTGCAAACACCTGGCAAGGATGGAACCTCTTGACCGCATCTACATAATCCTTAAAGATCGACAGCCATAAATAACCGCTCTTGAGATTTTTTGGGCTGTAGAAAGCCCAGATAAATGACCACCACACACCCCTTCATGGAAATCATTCAGCACTACCTCAGCCTCTTCATGAGTTAAACAACAATTTAAAATGGAATCTATCCCATGGCGGTACAAAGTGTTATCCACTATGAGGTAATTCTTAGACATGTGACATAACCGTTGTCGTTCATCCCGTGAGAGGTGAGTAGGGACCTTCAATGTTTGTAAATATATAATAATATCCCCATACCATGGGTCCAAAGTTGAGGTTAAGAAAATGTTCTCATTGATAAACGTATCTTCACAAACCAACTCATCAGCTTCGCTTGGGAAATCCAATATAAGCTCTACAAAAATTAACGATTTATTCGATTTTTCCAAAACAAACTCGAGATCAAATTCTTGCAAGATGACAATCCATTTATTATATTTTCCCCCAATCATTCTTTGAGTGAGAACGAATTGAAATGGATTGACATGGGATACAACCAAGGTCTGGCGAAGGAGAATATAATGTCTCAACCGTTGAACCGCATGTATGGTAGCTAAGGCAAGCTTCTCAACATGGGAATAACGGATCTCCGCATCAATAAGATTCTGGCTTAGATAGTATATGACATGCTCTTGGAGCTCCTCATCCTCTGGAACCAAAACCATACCAATCGTCTCCATGGACGTGGCCACATAAAGTAGAAAATCACGGCTATAGTCTGGGGGACTAATCACCGGGGTTGATGCTAGGGCTCGCTTAAGCACATCAAAGGAATCCTGGGCTCGCTCATCCCAACAAAAGGTGGTGTCCTTTTTCAAAATACGCATAAATCCTCTAGTCAAATTGGAAAAATTGACAACGAATCTCCGTAAGAAGTTTGCCATGCCTTGCAAACATTGAAGATGTCGAATGTTTTTCAGGGGAGAAAATTGAAGTATTGCCTCAACCTTCAAAGGGTCGACTCTTATACCCTCTTTGGAAACAATGAATCCTAATAAGCGACCAGACTTCACACAAAAGATGCACTTGTGAGGATTTAACCTAACCAAATAATGGTGGCACCTTTCAAATACTAATCTCAAATGATAGGAATGACGCATTCTCATACGAGAATGAGTAGCAAGGTCATCCAAAAATACTTCGATAATCGATTTGAGATCATGGAAGATCAAGGTCATGGCCCACTGAAAAGTAGCTCCACCGTTCTTAAGGCCAAAAGGTATTTTCTGATATGCAAAAGTTCCCCAAGGACAAATAAATGCGGTCTTATGTTGGTCCTCAGGTTTAATTTGTATCTGATTGTATCTGGAAAAGGCATCCATAAAGGAAAAAATATCGCTACCCGCACACTCATCCAAAATCCGATCAATAAATGGTGTGGGGAAATTGTCCTTAGGACAGACATGATTCAAATCATGGAAATCAGTACATATGCAGATTGCTCCCTACTTCTTATCAACCGGAATGGGATTTGAAACCCACTCCGTCAAGGGAATGGGATAGATAAAACTGGCTTTCAACAATTTCTCTATCTCTTCCTTCATCGTGGGTGCTTTCCTAGGATTCACTGCACGTAGGCGTTGTCGAACAGGCTTAGCGTTGGGATAAGTCTTAATCGCGTGTTTAACAATGCGAGGGTCGATACCTATCATTTCATCGTAAGACCAAGCAAAGATATCACGAAATTATTTAAACAGCTCGGTGTATTCTTGAATCTCAGCATGGGAACATTCTGCCCCAATATAGACATTCTCTATCCTGCGAGGATCGCGATAGATATTGATAGGAATTGTTGGAGATATATTTTCCATGTTCCCATCAGCCATCGGACCAGGAGAGCTTAATGGAGCCATGGGACTACCAATTCTCTCACTAAGAACCTCCCTAAATTCCTCACGCTCCAAGCAGTCAAGCTCGGGAAGAAATTAAGATCTATGATGCAACTCTTCCCATGGTGACTCAACTCCCAACATGGCCTCAATAATCGCTTCGTTTGAAGAAAAAACACTATCAAGGTAGTCGTGCGTGTGAGAAGACTGAACTTCCCATGCAGGCAACACATATGGGTCCTCCTCCTCCATCCGTGAAGAGGAAGGACTAGGCTGTGCAACACATACAATATTAGCTTGATAAGCTATCATAGTTGTAGGAAACGGCACATCTGTCACGATGGTCTCACTCGAAGTATTCGGTGTAGGAAGAATCCAAGGATCTTCCATATGACTCATGTGAAAAGACATCGATCTCATAGATGTCGAAGCCTCACCGAAACTAGACCCTATCATAAGGATAGGTGCAGGACAACTAAATCTTCCCATGAGGGATGGATACATGCCCACACCCACACTCCTAGTTGTCGGCTGAGAGTGCTCTACAATCGAGATCGAAGCTCCTGAAGATGTGGTAACCGACAGATTCTTGAATGATGTTTGATCAATCGTAACTATCTTCCCATTAAATGGAAAGCACACAATGTGGAATAGTGAAGAAGCTACGAATTGCATACTGTACATCCAATTCCTACCCAGCAAGATATTGTAGTCAAGGGGCGCATCAACCACCTCAACCTCTATTGCAACGGTCTTCCCTCCCAAATGGAATTTAAGGGAAGGAAGGATCCCATGTGGCCTAAACGATCTCCCATCAAACGAAGTTAACATGGTACCGGATTTAGACAACTCCGAGGAACCTAAACCCTTCCAACACGATAAAGACATCACAGAAGTAGCAGTGCCTTCGTCAATCACACTGCGCTTGATGGTCATGTTAATACATTCTACATGAATCAAAAGAGACACATAGTAAGGAAAGCAAGGATGAAGTCTTGCCGTTTCAAATTTAATCATGAAGGAAGAATTATCATCATTCACACTAAGGGAAGAAAGCAAATCCTTCCTTTGCGAAGGAAAACTCTGAAGTATTTCTCGTGTAGACATCGCACAAGGAGTGTGGCCCAAATCCTCGACAACATAATAGTTCTTGGAGGCTCGGGAATTAGGATTGTGCCCCGAATGCTTAAGGACTCCCTTAGGAATGCGAGGATCAACTTTAGGTTTATCCACAAGTTTTTCAATATGCAAAGGAGTTCCTGGTGGATTAGGTTCCATTCTTGGGTTGGGTTGTGATGAGCCATAGTCCTTCGCACAGGTCACAACCTTTGTAGCATGCACCATGTTAATGCAACCATGACCACTACCCTCCAGTGGATCTTGATTACCACCAGACTAATCATGGGTCCTCGAGTTCATGTTTTGATTGTGAGGCAAAGGGTTAGTCAGCACAGCTGGGCCCTGCACTAAGAATCTCAAGGCTTCATCAATACGTGGGCACAAGTAAGTGAGGTGATCTTCCTTACACAACTTGCAAGGAAATTTAACCTTACGTTTATGTTGCTTGTCCCCCCCAGCATTACGGGCATTCTTGTCATTAGTATTAGCATTTTCATTCCTATTCCCACCCTTACGATTATTCTTACCCTTCTTTCTATTCCTTCCGGGTTGCTGGTTACCCTTCTGGTTCGATGATTGTAACGAAAGCACACTCATCATTTGGGTGGGTTGAAATGAAGCTGTGGCTTATCCTGAAGCATATTGGTTGATTGATAATTGTTTGACTTGTTGTAGAACCAAATCCACATTTTTAGCACTCACACAACCAACAATGCCATCGGCATGTGGTCCAGGTTTAACTTTGGGGTCGAAACTAGAACATGGAGCATTGGGAATGATCTCATATAACAAACCGGATTGAGAATAACTCAAATCCAGTTCCTGCACCCTAAAAATGGCTTGTTCCTCATTTTCACTCCAGATGTAGAAACATCCTTCACTATATAAGAAAATAACGACTTAAGGAACCATTCGAGAAGGAATTCTAGTGGTATAAAGGCTTTAATCAACCTCTTCCATCTACGCCACGCTTGGATATGGTCTGATATATGTGTGGCTTTATCCTGCCAAAATGTCGACAAGATTTCTGTTCCAACGTCGTAACGCACTGGTAGTTGGAAGTGGTTAAGAAAATTCATTGCTAGGTCATGCCCCACTAGGTATCTCTATATACCATTTCACGGCAGGCCCTATAAGGGTGCGTTGAAATAGCCTTAAATGGATCGAATCTTGGTGTAAGGAATTTGAAGAGCACCATAGGTGAAAAGTAGTAACATGTTCGCTTGGATCCTCTCCAGGTTTGCCCTCGAATTTGGGTATGTCTGAGGGAAGCTTAGTAGGGACAACCGGCCAAGCCGGGTCATGAGCTATAGGATCATTCGTCAATCTCGACAAGTTAGGAAGATTTAGCGTTGCGAGGAAAGGGAGCCTCAGATGAGTAGGTCGATGGACCACTCCTTGATAGTTTTGATTCACATAGGTCTAATTACCTTAACCACCATGACTTTGACCATAGTGCCCTCGTCCGGTTTGACCCATATAGGGTGGCATGGAAGCACCATAATGTGGCATACCTTAACTATTCGGGGCTATAAAGCCATAATTTGGAGAGTAAGTGGGTTTTTGATACTCACACCCATAAGGTGAAGAACCGTGTCCATACTGCATCCCATAATAAGGTCCATAAGTCATCGCATGAGATGTCCCATGAGACACTCTATAAGTAGGAATATACGCTCCGGAAGTAGGAATATACATTCTGGAAGTAGGAATATACACTTCAGAAGTAATAACATGACCTCTAGAAGTATGAACATGCCCTCCTGAAACAACGGGCGGTACTTGAACCTGAGACACAACCCGTCAAGAAGCAGCAGTATGAACATGACTTGTAGCAACATTCCGGACCGAAGGACCACGTGAATGAGGTGGAGGGTGAACATTTGAAGAACTAGGGACAGAGGATGAAGGGACCTCTGAAATTATGTACGTGTTTTTCCCTATAGTCACTCGTCTTGGATCTAGTATCCTAATAGGATCACTAACCCTAGGCCTAGGAGGAATATGTGATGTAGCTTCCACCGCCGAGATGGAAGGTGCAATGTGACTTGTGCTCCCAAACCTCTCCACATGGTAAGGAATGACAGTGCCCCTAGGCGTAGTGTGAGGCTCAAACTTAGACTCGACATGAAATGCCAAATCATGTATGGGAAAACCAAACATACCATAACTAGTGCTCACGGGTTCAAAATGAGTCTCATCATCTTCCGACATTCCATACCAGCGATGTGTCAATGGGGGATCAACACTAGAGTAAGTAGGTCTATCATGAAAAGTACCTATCTCAAAAATCATAGGACCTAACTCAATCAAATCAGGTGAAGGATCATAAGTAGGAGTAAACTCCCCATCTTCCACTTGAATGGGAGAAGGTGGTTCAGGAATACCTTCAACATGGTCTCCCATCGTGTGTGAATCAATGTGCGAAGTAGTCCTCCTGGAATGTCTATCTCTCTCTCCCAAAGGAGGAGGAGATGTAGAAGGCAGAAGTCCCGCTAAACAATGAGAATGATGAGGAGCTATACCTGAATCCACAATGACTCAAAAAATATAAAAGACTTTCTAATTACATAAACCCTAGGAAAGCTAATGTGCACAGAGCATACACCAATAAAATCTAAAGCCAAACACAAGCAATCAAGGGTGGGATAATTGAGCTCCTGAATGAAGCAGGTATGTCTCGCCTAGGAGAGGCTTGATACTCCCATACACAACAAGCAGAGGTACGTAACCAATTATTGTGGCCCTCAACTTCAACGCGTAAAGAGACTGTGCTGTCCGACCCCAACCTGGCTGGGACACCTGCAAAATAACCCCTCCAGAGTACCCCCTCGATATCCTAGGTAAGGCCACTAAGTTAACCTCAGTATAATCAATGCTCAGGTAGACATTCATAGGCGGGATTGACCGTATGGGCAGGGTAGCAAAGCCTGAAACTCTTGAAAGAGCCCCCAGATACGAATACAATCCTGGAAATATCTCCGGTGCTACTCATTTATGACTAGGGGTCATCCCAATTAATAACCGCTCACACTGCCTTGTGCTTAACTCCCTTTTGAGAGAAGGATCCTAAGAAACACTGGTTATACCAAGGAATTTCACACACTCACCTGGACAGACACATACATGTTGTTGTTTATTGGCCTTGGAGAATTTACTCACAATGAACTATTCCAAGACCTAAAACCTAATCTTTTTGGTGAACCCTATCAAATAAAATAGTGTAGTTCATTTTAATTAAGCGTTGATTTTAATTGGCTTTATTACTCAAAAGAGGTATATGACCATTCAACTAATGGTGTTATGACACAACATTAAGCAAAATGCACACCTAACAATAAATGCAAATGCATTGTGTCCATGAAAAACATGGTATGCTACTACGTGAAATGCACAATTTTCTTCAAATGACAAATGTAAGCTTTCCTATATGAAATCCTGACTAATACTTCAAAGCAAATCTAGTGCAAGTACTATGCAAAATGCAAGATGCAATGCATAATGAGAATCAAATATTTTTGGATTTTTTGAAATAAAAATGAGATATTAAAGCAAAAGAATGATTCTACAACCCCCAGACTCTGCAAGCACAATCAAGCAGCACTCAAGCAAAGTACTAAGGTAAAATAAATCTATTGCACTAATCCCAAAACAAAAAATAGAAAATGCAATGACAAGAACCTTCTTCAAAAAAGAAATTTTACCCTAAAAAAAATGTCTTGGGTCAGAAACAGAGGTGTATATAGACTCTAGTAGTATCAAAGGAGACTCAACAATTATCCAAATTCACCCAGTAACAATCAATCTTCCTCTAGAAGGCAAAACTAAGGGCATACGTGACTGTTCGCAGTAAACCCACGTGTGTATGCAGAAATAACAGTGAAACTCGTGTATATACATGTCTATGAGTTAAAAAATCGTGTACAGGAAGAAAGGTGCATAAAAATAAAGGCAAACAGACAAGCTGAGACAAACCTCACACCAATCAGACACTACCAGGAAAACATGCCCCTAGACCCGACACAGAAATAGAGAAATAAGAGCAATTCAAATTCATTGAATGCCGATAGAAAACCCCCAAAGGACAACTACTAGGAAATCCCCAGCGAAGTTGCCAATTCTATTACAGAGAGAAATTCCTATGTCTTGGGGTACCACAACAGATAGCTTGACTCCAGAAATCAATCATTTCCAATATGCAAGAGAAATCAAATATCTAACACTAAAGGATCAGACCTCGTACCTTATTCCAGACTGTTGAAGTAGATCCCCGTTGAACTTTCCATCTTCAGCTTGAATTGATGAATCACTTCCTCAACCACAAGTAAACAAGACAAGCATACTATATATATTGGTGTTAGATCTACTCTAGCATATATAATCAACAATGTATAAGCATTTGAAACCATCCATGGATAAAATATTCATTCAAACATACACTATTGGACAAGAAAAGATATTTCTATTAATATAAAATTAGATATTACAATGAATACAACCTTTGTCGACACATCTGCGAATCGAAGAAACTGAATCCCCCACTTGGGCCTCCACCGCCTCAATCCTCCATCTCTCGATAGCAAGCTCACAAGCAAAAGGTAAGCTTGGGAAGAACACCAAAGTGCTCCAAGGGACAAAGGGATGCAGACTCAAGCACAAGTTCCAGCAACAATGGACTATAGTTTATTTTCTCTCAATTCTCTTATGCCTTCAATGTATCCAAAAGGTTCCTTATATAGCTTTTCAATGGGGTAATGAAAGGTCGAATCTGAGTGATCTCAAGGCATATGAATGACCAGGAGACAAGTGAGTCGGATCCATGTCAAGGAAAACTCCAAAAGGATTTGGATTTTGTACACATCCCGATGTACGTGGTTTTAGGGGTCTAACCCATGTATATACGTGATAAGGGGTTTAAAAGTCACATGTATCAATTTTCACATGTTTATAGGGATGGTCAAGGAAACATCAAAGGACAAAAAATGGTCCAAGGGGTCTAAGGAGTCTGCAGAGGGACAAGGGGATGCCATACAAGTGTGATTCACCTGGTGTGGTAAAATCAGCTATAACAATTATACCTTAGCATTAGACATGATAGGTTAAGTACAACCAAAAGGTGGAGAATTTTTTTTTTATGCTTGATATCCTTAATGCACAATGTTATCCAACAATGTATGAAGCATACCATTGTAGGGAGTGTGTTTAAATTTTCCCAACACTAAATCAAGGACTATAATGTACTACATTATTTTGTTCTAATATAATGGGGTTGTCCTGGTGAACAAATACTGCTTATCCTCCTCATTATTGGCTTCAAGTTTCTCAATGTGAAATGGAGGAGTCAACTTCAAAAGTAATTTGGGCATCTTGGAAAATATATACCACTTTTTTCCTTGCTCCAAGTAATTTGCACTTGAGTAGACCTACACACAAGTAAGCAAGAAGCCCATTTCTACTAATAATTGTAATAATTAAAATGGATTCCAAATTTGTTACTACATAAATAAATACATTCCATGATAAGATTATTCCTCCACCATATACACTAGTGAATACACACAATGTCCAATACATTTTTTTTTGTTGGGGGGTGGGGGTGATTGGGAAGAAGAGGGATACTCTATGTATTAAAATGGATAGAAAAAAATATAGAGTCTTTGTTTCAACACCTCCTTCACCAAGTCTTGGGTTACTCAATTATAGGACATTGAAAAACAATCAATATTTTGTTGCTTCTCCAAGTTGAAGGGAAAGGATAATTTATCGAATTAGAGTCTTGACTCAATATTGCAAAGATAAGAAATAAACAATATGAGGTTCCTAATAAAAAATGGGATGTAAAAACCATAGTCAATTGGTTCACAATTCCTCCAACATAAGGGTACAATACTATACGGTGGTACCCCTTCCCAACTGTAATGCCTAAACTAATACTTGCATAACATGGATAAGGTGGCTTGTATGGTTCTTAATTGTGTCCAGACATATGTTCTATATAAAAAACCTATTAATATTGAATTCAAAATTAACGAAACCCTTATATTATTTGAAAATTTTCCAATGTCCCCACGTGTTTCTTTAAGGAAACATGTGGGGCCTGGCCAGTTGCAAGAGGGAAGCTCACGAGGCACAAGAAATATTGACTTTTTTTAGATGTCAATCCAGTTCCTTCAATGGATTAAAGGGATAAAGTAATATCTCAGGAATTGTTCAACCTGACACCCCTTGGGGTGAAAATAATAAATAAGGGATAGCATACATTTAAAGGAATGAATTTTTTTATGAATGGACTAAGGTGAAGAATACTATATCTAGATTGATAAAGGCACTACCAATGGTTTTCCATATGGTGTTGATTGCCTCTTTAAACATGTAGCTACAAAAAAATAGTTAGGTTTATCATTGTTTAGCGTTAACAATGCTCTCAACAAGATAACACAATATTCCCTTACTTTCCAAACCACTTTCTTTGTTATCTAATCTTTGACTTTACTATATGTATAGTCTATTGAGTGTTTATGTTTTGTATTCTTTTTTAAATTTCCTACACATGGAATTTGGGGTTTTAAAAAAACAAATTGTATAATTTTGAATCGCACTAATTTCCTATATTTATTGAGGTTACCATGATTCATGGACCATGTTCTAGTTTAAAGAATCCATTTTGAGTTTGAATTAAGTGGTCAAATGCCTTGCAAGGAAACATGCACTAGATCTTCATCTAGTCACTATGAAATATTTTTCAATAGTTTATATATCCACATATTTAATGTTTCATGTGCAAGTTTATGTTTTGCATGGGAAATAAATATGGATTTACTACATTCACACTAAGTAGGTCTTGTTTTTTTGTTGTTGTAGGCTTGGAATGACTCTATAACTAGAACACCAAATTTTGATGGATTAAATTACACCTTTTGGAGCATAAGAATGGAAGTGTACTTGCAGTGTCTTGGAGTTGATATTTTGAAATATGTTGAGAATGACTATAAACTTCCCAATATCTTACCAATTCAGGCACTTAACAAAAGAAAATATGAATGCAATGCAAGGTCTAGGAATACTATGTGGTTTGGAACACTCAAAGTACATCAAGGTTATGCAGTGTACATATGCTAAAGAAATGTGTGATAGGGCGCTTAAAAACATCTATGAAGGAGATGAGAAGGTTAAGAAGGAAAAGCTACAAACCTATTTAGGATAGTTTGAAACTCTAAAGATGAGGTAAGAATAAAACATTGCATCATATTTTCTTCGTGTGGACAATATTTCCAATGCTATCAAAGGTATTGGAGAAGAAATTTATGAAGAAACAGTCATACAAAAGGTATTGATATCCTTACCAACGAATTTTGACTCCAACATATCAATTCTAGAAGATAGAAGAGATCACTTGGATAAATTAACAATGGATGAACTAGTTCATGGTATTTTTACTACCTATGAAATGAGAATTGAAAAGGAGAATCCTTCTAGAAATGAAGCGGCATTTAAATACTATAAAAAGACAAAGAGAAGAAAGCATGAGAAAATTAATTAGATTTCCTCTAATGAATCAGGCAATGAAGAAGAAAAATTTGTGAATAAATTCAAGAAATGCTTCTAAATATTCATTCCATATCTTCTTCAATTGCCGTGAAAAACATTTATTTTCAATCCTCCTCATTCTCATCTTCATTGGATGAATTGTTGTCCTCAAGAGTGGAGTATAGACTCCTTTTCTGTTTTAAAAACTTCCTCTTATTTCCTGACTTGATTCCTTTGTGCATTCTCCTTCTTTCCTTATGGTCAGAATCTTCCTCATAATCACTATCTATGTTTTCCTCGTAAGGACGTTAATTAGAGACAAAGTGACTTATGTTACCACATTTAAAACACTTAAAAGGACAAAGGTAAATCCAATCCTAGCGCAAGTAGTTGAAGGTCTAGATTAAGCATACATTATAGCAGTGGGCTCCATTGATCATGTTGAAGAACCAACAGATTCTCTACTTGGTTCTCTAGTTGGTTCATAGGTAAAATATGCACTTATATTATTAGATGATGAAACTATAGCATACCTTGTACAATCAATAGTAGTAGATCCTACAAACTAACCTTACTAGCAATGATCATACAAACTACATAGGGTGGCCTATAAGTGTATTGCAATTTTACTGAATTGGACACACACTTGCACACTACACTTCCTCATTACTATTATAACAAAAAGAATAGCTCTACCAGGGAATTGATTACTAGAGAATCTATTATATCTTTCAGTGCAGCTAGTGTGTAGTGCAATAGTTTACCTTCCCCACTGCCTAAAACTCTTCTCCCGAATCTATTCACCACTAGAATGTAGGGAGGAAATTGGGACCATTTTGGACTCACAAACCAATCTACCAATAATTTACACAGGAATTGGGTAATAATTACTATTAAGACTCAAAAGTAGGGAAATATGACTAAAAAAAATGGGATGAGAACCCAAAGTATTTGCATAAGTTTTCCAATTATAGGAAAAACTAAAACATCATTGCTCATCACCCTACACCTGCTTTTTTGTAGATAAGTTATTTTTCCAAATTCAAACCAATAACCATCATCCATTTTTAAGTATAAAATAATATGATAAGTATATGTTTCTTAAAGAATGGATCCATTCCTGGTGAATGCATACAAGGGGAATAAAAAATTTCCACTACTTTCAACCCATCAAGTCAAGAGAATGGTCAATTCTTCTGACACTAGATGGAACAAAGAGTTGATGGATCAAAATCTTAGAGTGGCTCATTTTTGGAAGATATACAAGGATGACAGGGGAAATACTATAGAACTAGTCAAGATGGCATCATTATTCCCTAGATTTGTATATGAGATGACCACTAAGAGATTAACATAGGAGCTAAAAGAATTTAAAGCCCTTGTTTTTTGTATTAACATGCGATTTTTTTTTTTCTTGGGGTTTTCAATCCTCTCATATGAATCATATCTATTTGTTTTTCTTATCCAATTGATGATATCTTGAACCTTCATGGATTCTACTAAAGCTGCAAATATCCATTTTTGTTGCACCCTTCTTGTTCTTAAGCATACTACCCAGTTTTTCTCCTACATATTCACTCTTTGTTTCTCCTTTCTTTGAATTTGGTTTGGGGTCATTTTTTGCTCATCCTTTTCCTTTTAGTCTTTCATCCATTCCTCAATTTGTATCCTCAATGTTTGCAATTATGTGCTAATGATAGTTTGAACATTTTAATAATTATATGGTGTATGTTAGGTGTATCTTGTAGTTATACTTCTAAGCATCAAATACTAGAATCTGTAGTGCATATGGTGTATTCTAGGTGTATCCTTTAGTTACACTTCTAAGCAATATATCCTAGCTAACGTTCATCCAAAACTGCAGTGCCTCCCTTTGTGAGCATACAACTATTTAGTGGCAACACTATGTATGATGATTATTAGTACTCTCATATGTGGGACACTTAGTGCATATTTTGATGTAGAATGATGATGATTATTTGTCTCCAGTGACCTCCACACCCTACTAATCCACGTACCAAAAGTATGGTATAGGAGAGAATTCCCACACAATCAACATAAAGAGAGGACACAACAACTACAATGGGAAATGACAATCAATTAGATGTCCCCATATTGGAATTTATGAAAAAAAAATGTAGTTGTATACATTTAGGATTTGTATTTGACTGAGTAAAGAAATCAAATATTTATAGTTTTGTTACAAGTTTCTTGATTTAGTCGGTGCATGGTCATATTTTCGAATTGATATTTATAATGTGAATGTTATTGCTCAATTCATATTTCTGAATATGTTTGACATCTTTCAAGGACTATGGTTATCCTTAAGGGGTTGGCCACCCCTTTCTGAGTTAAACTAAGGAAGATGAGATGACCATATTGTTTATAATTGGTTTAGATCTAATATATTCATGTTATTGTTATTTCAACATTGTTGTATTTCATTAACAACTTAGATTTGATATATATTTCTACTGTTATTTCTGTGTTTGTTTTCGGTACTTTAATGATTATTCTAGCTCTCTCTTTGATAGTATTGTGCTGATTAAAACAATTAATATACCTATATTTGTGCTTTTTAGAATTTATATGTGAAATGTTTGTTCACTTTGTTGCATAGATTATTTTTGAATATGTGTGACATCTTCTAAGGATTATGGTTATCCTCAAGGGGCTGACCACCCCTTGTTGAGGTAACACGAGGAAGATGAGATGACCACATGAGATTCCTTATCCAGTGATGATGATTATGAGCTTCCACTCTTTGGATGAGACACATGAGATGTATGACCACATACAATTGAGAAGGCCATATAACCTACCCTCACATTCACTTGATGTGCATAGGCCTAGTATGATGTCATGTTTCCTCGTTATGTTACGTTGAGTTGCACATTTACTTGTCTGTGATGTTTATCCTTTTCTTGACTCGTGATTGTAACTTGCATGGTAACATTGAGATATACAACCCTTAAATGTTGATGTCCAACTTTTTGATGACTAGTGTGACCCCTTAAGGGGGATTTCCACCCTTGCGTTGACCTTAATATCCCTCATTATGCGCCATCCACCATAACACTACCTTATATGAATTTTTTAGAGTACTTTGCTAACAATTTTTATTATGAGTTGGACATACTACTTTGCCACTACTGTTTTTTATTTGTGAGGGTTGGATGATCTATTTTAGGGTCTTTTCCAGTTCTGGGTTCTCTCCTTTTACAGGTATGTTGGTCTAATTGAGTCTCATGCAAGTAACCTAATGATAAGAGGTTGAAGTTTGTTTAGAATCATTTTTTCTGAGGATAAGGGAGGTCTTCCCTAACATCTTATGTTGAGTTTATAATTGGTTTAGATATGATATATATTGCTACTATTATATATTTTTGTATTTCATTAACAAATTAGATCTGATATATATTGATACTGTTATTACTGTTATTGTTTTTAGTACGTTAATGGTTATTGTATCTCATTGTTTCTAGGACGTGTCCAACACATAATTTTATTGTACTGTAGTAATACATACAACATGACAACTATGCCATATTGTTTTTTTACAAGTCCTCTATCTTCTAGACCCAATTTATGAGGTTTCTATTCAAAATCTATCTTGTGGCGCTATGTGAGATTCCCAATAGCTATACATAAGGAATGTAGTACATGGCCAAAAGCAATGACTCTTTTAAGGGATACACCAGAGTCAATAGTATGCTGGGGGCATCACAAATATTGGAGGTTGGATCATAAGGTTATACTTTTCTATCCTTCCTTGTGGTGGATTACAAGTGTTTTAAATAATTTTTAGTCTGTAATTAATTTGGCTTTTCCTTTTACTATTATCCAATAATTGACCATAGTAGTTGGTCAATTCAAAATCATATTACTCTCAAAAGGTCCATACTATTTTGTGAAAGAATACTTTCCTAGAAAATTCTAAGAGGTTTATGCTGGTCCTTTAGTTGGATTTATGTTCCCAAATTTATGTCTACCTTTGGTGGATGACTATCTCCACCAATAACATTTACAAGTACATCAGTGTTTTGTAGTTTACTTTTCTTAGATAATTCTTCTATGTAATTTTAAACCTAATCAACTTGATAATTCTGCTGTACCTTGCAATGGATTAGTCACATTCGAGTATAATATGCATAATTTTAGTTTGGAGTGCTCACTTTCTCTTAGTTGAGTTGATCCTAGCTACTTCAATTCTCAAATTTTCCATTTTTTGATTTATATCACAATATCAAAAATCATCAATTAATCAACTATCCCACTATTGTATTGTACTACACCACATATAAGTCTCTCATGTCCAAATATACAAATTTCATTTCTGCTACAATTTCTCTGGTTTGATTAGAAAACTTGTTTCCTACTATTTTATCTTGCAGCCAGAAAGTGCAAGTGACTTGTGATCTAAATTGAGAAACCTTGACTTATACAAATACCTAATTCTCTATACTTCCTATCTCATACCATACCATGAAGAGACAAGGGAGGCCAAGTCCTTCAACTAAAATGTTGTACGCTCAAATATTTTATAGCCTGTTTCATACCTTCTAACTAACTTGTCATTTTCCTTCAATTTTTTTCATCTCATGAATGTGGTCATTTTCCATTTTAGAGTGTTATAATTTATTTGAGCTCATTATAAAGGGAGAAAGCTTCATTTATTGTAGTTTCCTTTTCCTTAATAACCCACATGAAATATTTGGTATGATTGTAAGGAGCTCCCTTGCCACTACAATTAGTTTTTTAGAAAAGTTGTGATCAAATGGACTTAATCTAATTTGAGGGTCATATTACCGGATGGAAAATAATTTGCTATATCAGAAAACTATAGTCTTCAATTCATTACAGAAAAGTGCTCATCTGAAAATGCATCCTCTACAAGTTTTCCTCTTTCTTCATTCATCAGTCTTGAAAGATGATTTGCAATAACATTCTCTTTGCAATAATTTTTTTTAAATACATAGACATCGTCGCTATAGAGACAAGCAACCATCTCTATAACAACATAAAATACTTGGTCGTTTCTTTCTCAGGAAACAATATTTCATGGTATAGAGATGATCATCCTTTGCTTGTATAGAAAATTCGTCAATATGTGCATGACTTCCCATAGCTCTAGGGAAAATTGGTTGTTGCTGTAGTGACACTAGTACACCTCTATAGCAACAAAAAAAATGTCTCTATATTGATAAACTAATTTTGCTATAGCGACACAACAACATTTCTATAGCTACAAAGAAATGTCACAATAGCGACAAATAAATGCCACTATAGCTACAAATAGAGGTTTTTAAATAAATGTTCACTCACGCCATGTGTCATCTCTTTCCTGTCGCCATATCGAGGAAATGTTTGAAGTGTTGCTAAAACCACGAGAATATTTCCATGAACATTTGTGCTCATGTTCATCTCTATAACGAAACACAATTCTTGCTATATGGAGGATTTTTCATGGGAAAAATGTTCAGATCTACTAGTGCCTCCACTACTGAGTTTGAATCAACAAAGGTTTAGTCCTCATTCAGGAGAAGCAATCGTAAAATTGAGCATTGATATTTCAATTGTTGAAAGGATTCTATTTGGCTATGTATCAAAGGGTCCTACAACAAAGTAACTATGTACCAAACAATTTCATCCTCCTCATCTCTTATTCTATTTTTTAGGTCCTCTTCTTGCAAACCAATTTTGTTTGCTTCCTTCCACCTCTAATTCAACTAACTTTTGTTAGTTCTTTATATGCATAATTTCAAAGGAGATTGGATTTATTCCCAAATGGACAAAATAAGTTGGATGAAATTGAAAAAGAGGTACACTTTGTATCCTTAACTCTTCATTGTAATATAGAAAAAATATTTTAATTGTAACTTGTAATCATTTAAATTGATATGTCATGAAATATTGTTAAGTCTAGAACATTAAAAGAATATAGAGATAGGGTTGATGAATTCTTAAAGGTTTCTAAGGAAAATTGAATGAATAACATGACCACAAAATGCCCATGTAATAAATGTGGCATAGTGAATGTATAAACATTTGATAAAGTATGAGAGCATTTGATCTGTGATGGTATAATTGAACAATATAACATGTGGTATTTACATGGAGAGAGCTTTCCCGTTCATGTATCATGATTTGTTTTCAAAATCATCTTGTCTCAAACATACACATATTATAATAAAGATATATATATATATATATATTAAACCTTCAATTAACAACCAAAAAAAATGTACATAGTGTTACTGACATGGTCCATCCAAAATGGAGACTATATCAACCAGTGATCCCAACAATAAAACATAACTATGCTTCCCATTCTAATAACAAAACCATCACCCTGAAAATGTATAGCACAATTATCCTAGAGGTCCCTTGTCCCCATCTAAATGCCATTATAAAATCCTACGATAACATAAAATCAACATAAAATCACCTAAGACATATATCCATCACCCAAAAATCGAATCTAATGTCGAAAATACATAATTCCATTTCCAAAAAACAAAGCAAAATAGAAAAAAAATTAGACATGCAACGATTATGCTAGACTCAGCTTTGGGGAAGCCTTCTTTTCTCAGACATTGTCCATATGATCCTAATACAGGTGCACCAAGTCCCCTAGGGAGGAGATCCCTTTCTTTGTGTTCACCTTTAAGAGAGATTTCACTAGATCCTAGAGTCCTTCCATATCCACAGCGTTCCACAACAATTATTCCTTCAAATTACCCAGAATTTTAGCCACTAGATTTCCAAAACTCTCTCTTTCCATCATTATATTTTCCAAAAGTTTTCTCATAACCCATTATGGGTTGAGAACTGCTTCCTATCATGCTCATCCATCTTCCCTTGCATCTCCTCATCCTCCATATTCATGATATATTTGTTAATATGGGAGAGGGTTCTCTCCATGTAATCCCTCTCCATCTTGTCATCCATAGGACCACTGTTTCCCCTTCCTCTACACCCACGATGAAACTACATCCTTTATCAAGGGGCCATCCTCCATCATTCTATAGAAAAAAATAGGAAAAAAAGCACCTCAAGAGAATTAACTCGCCACTCTTCCTCACCTCATTTTTCTATCCCACCAAAACCCATGCCAATAAATATCACCTCTTGAATAATACTCCCAGTTCCCTCATTGAATAACCATATTTCCATCCATGGTTGCATCCAAAATCTCCTTAATGATCCATCCTTCATCCCTCTTATCAACATAAATTATTACATTTCCACTATATAGCCTGCTCAAAACCCATCTCATAGAACTGTGGTCTATCATCATTCCTTCATTGCACTACTTCCAACAATTTTGATCAGATAAATTCCACCATCTAGATACTCCACATTCCATAATCCATTCCCTTCATTGTATGCTACCATTAAAACTAATTCCCTCTATTTAACGCCAATGTGACCGTCGACACGTCTTCCACACATGCAAGCTCCATGTTTACACAAATATGAGGCTTTCGTGGCACTTTCCCACCCGTATCTGGGGAGTAAATATATCATTTATATTTATATTTGCAAAATCTAT
Source organism: Pseudotsuga menziesii (assembly GCA_001517045.1). Lineage (NCBI taxonomy): Eukaryota > Viridiplantae > Streptophyta > Pinopsida > Pinales > Pinaceae > Pseudotsuga > Pseudotsuga menziesii. Next base: position 195,703 of record LPNX011137630.1, read on the forward strand.
TTTTTTTTGTCTCCTGCAGATTCCATCTGTGCAATCTATAATGTGATTCTAAGTTCATTAAAACCATAAAATCACTAACACAAATCTTAATTGTTTAAATAACCTGAATATGGACATGTTAGGGAGAATTCTTATGATAATAACGTTGATGAGGCTCCAACGTTATTTCAAAATGATAATGAACTTATTGACAATGATGATGATACAACCACTATGATGCTGAAATGATTTAAATGGTGAATGATGCTTATCAATGAATTAATGAAAATATCAATGAGATTTGTGAAAATGAGGGGTTGGAATAAACCAAGGTAATGAATGATGTTAATGAATATGAGAAGTTAATCAAATATTCCAGGATTCCATTGTATTCAAGTTGTATTGATTTCACAAAACTATAAGCAACCATGAAATTATACAATCTTAAAGTGAAGAACAAATGGTCTGATTCAAGTTTTGGCCAAATGTTAAAGTTGGAAAAAAGCTACTTCCTAAAGATAATGCACTTCCAGATTCTACATATGCTGCAAAAAAGTTGATAAAATCATTAGGATTACACTATGATATGATACATGCATGTCCAAATGACTATATTTTGTATCCAATAAATTATGAAAGTAAAGACAAATTCCCAACATGTATAAAATCTCGATGGAATTTGGATTCTAAATCTCAAAAGGTGCGTAAAGGTGTTCTTTCCAAGGTGCTAAGATATTTCCCCATAGCTCCAAGGTTGAAAAGAATGTATTATTTTGAATACTTTGATTTTATTCAAGTTTTCCCTTTCTTGCATTATCTTTTGTGTTTTTCACAGTCTATGGTAGGATAATATATATTTTATAAATGAAAAGTTTTTTTTCTACATCTCTAAAGAGGTGTAACAAAAAAATAGGTTACATCATGAAAATTCAAGTAATGATGGTAAAATGTGCCACCCTGTTAATATCCCAACATGGAAAACTATTTATGACAGATGGTCCGAGTATTCCAATGAACCTCGTAATGTACAACTTGCAATGGAAGTAGATGGATTTAATCCTTTTGGAGACTTGAGAAGTACATATAATGTATGGCATGAAGTGTTAGTTACATACAACCTTCCACCATGGTTGTGTACGAAAATGAATTTGTGGATGCTGACATTGTTAATATCTAGTCCTAAACAACTAGGCAATGGCATTGATATTTATTTGGAACATTTGGCAGATGAACTAAAGGAATTACACGGGGACTTCACTTGTTGACCAATATCCTATCACGTTAGTTCATATTGTGGGTTTTAAAATTATTAAAAATTGAACCAATATATTGCAGGTATTGGGNTGAAGTCCCCGTGAGGAATTATGGGACCAGGGGGTATGGACATATGATTCTTATAATAAGACATTCTTTAAATTGAAGGAAATTCTAATGGGGGTAATCCAAAACTTCCTTTCTTATGGAAATATGGTTGGTTGCATGACCAATGACTATAATGCATGTCCCATATGTGAAAATAACACATAATCACAATAACTTAGTTGTATCAGAAAGTGTATTTACATGGGACATAGGAGATTTATTCCAAAAAATCATAAGTTTTTTTCACAAAAGGTACCATTTAATGGGTAGGAGGGTCATCATTATGCCCCTCCACCCGTAAAAGTCTAAGATATTTTTAATGAATCAAAGGGAAATGAAGCAATTTGGGGGGAAAATGGATCAAACAAAAGGAAAACAAACAAGGAAAAATGTGACAAAAGTAATGTTGTGGTGGGGAAGAAATGGTCAATTCTATCCAACCTATATTGGGAGGTATGTAAATCCATCAGCACTTCCTAATTATTAAACATCACATGCTTATATGATCTCAATGTGTTTATGTCTTGGTTGAATTCATTGTTTATGTTTACCTCCATATTAATATTCTTCTGATATTTTGAGGTGTTTGGAGGCAGAAACTCATGATAAGTAAAAATTTATATGTAATGCATGTGGAGAAGAATGTATGTGAAAGCATATTTGGTATTCTTCTTGACATAAATGGAAATTTCAAAGATGTAAAAAAATCATGTGATGATTTGCAAGAATTGGGTTTGAGAAAATTGCTATGGCCAAAAGTCAAGGAATAAAATATATTCCTTCCACCTACTCCACATACTCTTTTAATGAAATAGAAAGAGAATCCATGTCATGTTCTTTTAATGTTAAAACTGTCAGATGGTTACAACTATAATCCAAAAAAACATATATCTATGGAATAGATTAAGTTTCATGGTATGAACGCACATGATTTCCATGTTCTAATGTAAAAACTCTTCATAGTATCTCTATGACCTGTGCTACCAAGTGTTAATCAAAAGACACTTTGTAAGATTTGCTACTTTTATAGGAAAATTTGTGCAAAATTAGCTACAATAGGGTCTTGACAAGTTAGAAAATGATATCGTGGAGACATTGTGTTTGCTTGAAAAGTACTTCCCTTCTTAATTATTTGATATAATGGTTCATTTGAATGTATACTTGGTATGATATATACAATATTGTGGCTCAATTGCATATAGATGGATGTACCCCTTTGAGAGGTAAGTGATATTTTATTTTGTATCAAGCACAACAACAACAAACATTTATTCAAATATTTTGGTATCACTAAAAAAATTGTGTTAATTTTGTAGAAACATGAAATTATACAAGAGTTATGTAAGGAAACAAATTAGGCCTGAAGGATGCATTGCTGAAAGATGCATTGTGGAGGATACTTAAAGGTATGGAAATTATTGGAAGCACACAAGGGAAAAATGAAGTATGGGATGATGAAGTTGAAGAAGTTATGCTTGATGAAAATCCTTTATTTATTTTAGTTCCTTCTAAACTAGATGACATTATTTGGAACAATACCATAGATGGGTTCTATTTCACACAAATGAAGTTGATCCATGGATAAAGTAAGTAACATGTAGACCTAAATTTATTCTTTTATTCATATTGTATCCAACACATTAAGAATCATTTTCACTGTCCATGATTGTCATGAAATTAGGATGTATAAGATGGATATTTCCAACACAGTTACCCAAGCCCAAAAAGATGAAGCTTTATTGTAGAAACTACACACCCATAATTTTTACTAATTGACTAAAAAAGTAGGTGATGAGATCTTATTCATATTATAAGTACTTCAAAATTATTAAATGAGAATATTTGCATGTACAAAACTAAATATTTCTTTAAAGGTTGAATGTTTGTTCTAACATCCTTTAAAAATATATAGGTGGAAAGAAATTAAAATGTCTTAGATACACATAAATGGATTGCATGTGGCCCCAAAAAATTTATGAACAAGTAGAAGGGATACCTAGTAAATGTTTATAGATTCCATACTGAAAGCACAGAGAGTGAGAGAACCACCAAAAACAGTGGCATGTGTATATAAGCTCAATCAATGATGAGATCAAGTTCTAGAGATGAGAATCCTATACTTCAAAAAACAACATTGTATGGATTGATAACATATATTATTACATTGGATTATTTTTGTGTTTAGTACACAATTTTCAAATGTGATTGGGTCATTGTTTACAATAAGATGGATAAAAACTGTTGATTTGGGTTTTGCAATGGTGAATGTCAACACTGAAGAAATACCTAAGTCAAAAGTAGTGGAAATATGATCCATTTATTCTAGCATCACAAGCCAAAAAAGTATTATATGTACATGATTCAATTGAGAATCATTGGTATGTAGTGTTAACATGTCCTCCAAAGGGGTTAATAAATGATGCAACATATGAACCTGAGTATGCATATCTATTAATGGTTGTAGACTTTCAAGAAACAATATGTGTAGATCAAGAAACTAGAGTTGATGTTGATGTGGATGTGAATTATGTCCGTTCAAATTATGAAGGACTAGGGTTGAATGTTAATAAGTAACTTCCTAAGCCATAGGATTCATGGCCCTAACCGTTAATCCCATGGTTGATGCAACAAATGAATCCATGGTCATAATACTAGAGAATGACCCATACCTTTTACAAGCATCTGAAACTAAATGATACATTTTTTCAAAAGACTCAAAACTAGTTGTTCAACCAAGGAGGATGGGATCTAAAATATGCATGAATGATATTTTCTATTAATTATTGATTGTCCCCTACAAAGGAATTGACGAAGTGACTATGGTTGTGATTTATTAAGGCACATATAAGGATATCTATTTAGATATTATTCATGTTTTGAAGGTTCACAATTATCATTTAAGTGTATTAGCTACTACATAACTTATGTCGCCTTCTAAGTGTATTAACTACAACATAACTTGTGCAAAATGCTTATTTATTGTCTATTATGGTGAACTATATTTCACAAAAAAATGAAAATTTCAAAAAAAAATCATTTGTACTTTTCTCAAAGTTTGGGACCTATCTATTTCTAGTATTTAGAATATGAATTCCTGGCATCATATATATGATAAAGCGATCATTTAGGTTACCTTCTCAATGTTTCTAGTGTGTATTATGTTGTAATTATCTTTTACTTTTTTTTTGGAGGACATGCACAAATCATTAGACCCAATGTGTATGACTTCTCCGACATGCAAGTGGAAACAATAAATGGGTTATGATCATTTTTCCTTATTTTTTTAGCATTGTAATGAGAAGTGGAAACATTGAGGAATAGAACATGATGACAGTGTTGAATTTTCTTAAATTTCTTAGATGATATCTTAAAGAAATTAGTCACTAGTAGATCACTGAAGGAACAACAAACACATAAACATAAGAACACAAATATTTTTCTCAAGGAAACCACAAGGGAGAAAACCCTGAAAAAATTCCTTATTATAGAACTCAACTAGTGCAGTGTAAAACCCATACAACTGCTTCTCTCTCCTTTCTGGTGCACTAATCCTTCTCTCTCTTGTGAAGACATCTTGAGTGAGTGAGTACAAATTAAGGGGAGCACCTCCATATTTATATTCTTCAGTTGACTTCAACTCAAACCTAGCAGGGCTGAATTCTCTAACTGACTAGGCCCACTTGTCAAACTTGACACCACAAATAACATTTATTATATTGACACTTGGGTACTATTGACCCGACTTACATTCAGATTTTTACATTTCTTCTTTCAATGAAACTAACAAGACCAAACTCATATCCCAAAGGAGGAATACAATACATATGGAATATCTTCCGAAGTTACAATAATTTAACACTCCCTCTTAACTAGAAAGGTATTCAACCACAACAAAAACTGATACTACAATTGTACAACTGTCTGGTGAGACTCTATATGTCATAAGAAGTTTTGGAACATATTACAACATCTTCATCATCGATCTCAACTGGATCATCTTCTGTAATCTTTGCCTTTTGTACATTCTTGGACATATTTTATTGTCTTCTACTGAATCATCTTTTGCGTCATATTCTATCAGTATGTGAATACTGAGTCATATTCCTAGATATTCTCAATTGAATCATCAATATGTGAATATTGAATCATCATCTATCTCACCAAAGTATAAATGTTGAATCTTCTTCTGTCTCGTCATTGTATGAGTACTAGATCATATTTTATAGGATCAGTATGTGAATACTGAGACATCATCTGTAACTTTATTATTTGAAACATCTGTGTATGGATACTAATAACATCAACAACATCATTATCCTTTTAGTGCTAAAAACTCAAACAATAACTATTGCTAGATCATCTTCTGCATTACCAGCATAGAGATGATGGAACATCGAGACCATCATCAGTATAGGAACACTGAAGTAACATATTTTGATGATCATCATTGTAACACCACTAATACAAACTCAATCAATCAACTGATCAATCATCAATACTGAAGCAAACATACATCACAACAATACTAAATAGCAACATCTCAACAATCATCAGTATAACAATACTGCAATAATCGTCTCAAAAGTTATCAAACATCTCATTAATCATTATCATCAATCATCGACAATCAACAATATAAGAATACTATGGTAATAATCAAACATCTCAACAATCATCAACAACCAACAATATATAAATACTAAGGATACATCTTGCCCTTCAATGTCTCAAAGTAGCATCATGGTGAGTTCTCTTATAGATCCATCCGAGCATTTGTCTAGCTTACAAACTCTTTTGAGCCAAATAATCCTACTTAGACAGATGGATCTCCGTAGTGACCAAACAAGCCTTGTCTAGCTTACTAACCCTTTCAGGCCAAACAAGCCTAGCCAGACATACTAATCCCCCTAGAATTGACAGGACTTGTCTGGCTTACTAACCCTTTCAGTCCAAACAAGCCTAGCTAGACATACCCTCCTCTAGACTGAGCTACTCACCACTGCATCCATCATCCAACTACTTTCATTCTCTCTTTCGAGAGAGGTCCTTTTGGAATACACCAAGCTTGTCTCGAGAGTATTCAAGCTTTACATGAGCCATGGATTAGTCAATACATTTGCTACTTGTTCTTCTGTAGGAACATACTTGAGCTTTACAACTCCCTTTTGAACCATATCCCAGATGAAATGTTATTTGATATTAATGTGCTTTGTCTTATCATGAAACAAGAGATTCTTCGTCATCTTAATACAACTCTTATTATCACAAAGGATATCGGTGACATATATCTTTGCATTGAATAGTCCTTCTAACATCTTTCAAAGCCATACTGATTCGCTACATGCTGAACATGTTTCAATGTATTCCACCTCCACCGTGCTAAGTGCAATACTGATCTGATTTCTACTGAACCAAGAGATCATGCTCGATCCCAGACAAAAAAACATCCTGATGTGCTCTTTCTATCTTTGGCACTTTCGCACCAATCTGAATCTGCATATCCATGTAATTTGATCTCACCACTGGATGCATATCTGAGCCCATAATCTGAAGCTCCCTTTAGATACCTCATCACACGTTTTAACCTAATAAGGTGAATGTGTTTAGCATTAACCATATACTAACTTAATGTGTTTACTACAAAACATATATCTAGTCTTGTAATGGTTAGGTACATCAGTGAACCAATAATATGTATATATAGGGTGGCATCAACGACTTCTGAATTATCGTCATTCAATAGATTCAAAGTTGTGGTCATCGGAGTAGTCAAAGATTTACAATCTAACATTCCAAATCTCTTTAATATTTCTACAATATATTTTCCTTGGTTTAGGAAAATCTCATTTGGATACTTCCATACTTCAAGACCTAGAAAGTAATGCATCATTCCAAGGTATTTCATTTTGAATTCTACGGAAAGCTTCTTCTTACATTTGATAATCAACTTATCTTCTCCTATCAAGAACAGATCATCTACATATAGTAACAAAATCATAATTCCATCATCATCGAACTTATGGTATAGGTTAGAGTCTACTTTACCTTTAGTAAATCCTAAGCTCATCTGAAATCCATTGACCCTTCCATACCATGCTTTGGGTGCCTGTTTTAGTCCATACAATTCCTTCTTTAGTCTACACACATGAGTCTTCTGATCATTAATATCGAACCCTTGCAGTTGTTCGATATATATTTATTCTTCAATCAAGCCATTTAGAAATTCTGTCTTCATGTCCATTTGATGTAGCTTCTACTTCATGTTGGATGCCAAGGCAAGGATAGTTCTTATTGAGGTGTATCTAGCTACTGGTGCAAAGGTCTCTTCATCCTCTTTCCTTGTATTTTTCTATACTTCTGTTAACACTCTATTTTTAATAGTTGATCTAAGGGCTTGACATGAGTTCGATGAGGGTCCCATTCCCTCGAACTTCATGTGAACACCCTTCAAAGAATAAAATGGTAGATGCACTGATGGCATTGGACGAGATCTATAATCAAAGGTTAAGATTGACCGGAGGTGGATCAATGGATCCAAACCATTTCATGCAAGAAAAAATGCTCAACCAAAGCCACATTTCCAGATCGTGAACTGAGTTAAAGGTCGGAAACATTCTACGACTGAGATGAGATCTGAGTCAGATCTACAGCCTCAATCAATTTCGCAAGCTATACTTGTGTGGGTAAAGCCACGATTTCAAATCGTGAAAGAGAGGTAGTAGTTGTGAAGATCAATGGCCGTGATAAGAAAGGAAAGAAATCCATGGCCATGATTTATTTTGCAGTGCAGACTAGTACAGATGAATACCTTGATTTCTCATTGCGAAAGATAATGAGGCCCACTCTGATATACGACTGCATGAAGAGTCGATCACGATCGATGGTTGAGAACATGTCACGATCTAGAACTACCCGTGGTGTTTAGAGGAGAAAATTTGGTGGCAGAAAGAATGGAACGTGAATGGTGGATGTGAAATATTCCTTGAATCGGATGGTTGAGAAGACTCCCAAGGTTCAGGTTTCACATCCAGTGCGGAGATGATAGCAAAGGAGACGTTCACGCATGTAATCTGCATCCTTGCGGATTGGTCGATTTCTTCGATGCCATTTGTAGCATGCGTGACAGTGGAATCATCCCTTTGGAAGAGTCATGTTATGCAAAGATAGGTGGCTTTTGTATGAGTTGACCTACGAAAGTAAGAAAAGAAACCGACAAATCTGCTATTCACACGGGGCAAAGCCAGCACGACACAAGTTCAAGGAAACATGGGAGCGTTCACTTCATGAACTTTGTAGCATGGATCAATTGTACCAGATGTCATCCACAAATACTTCCTGCAGCAGACAGTAAGACACCATGACTGATGAAATGACGTGACTAGATCCTCCACAAGTAAAGGATCACTATGTTCGCACCCTCACACATGTGGATACTAAATACACTCGATGACAAAGTGTGCAGGAAGGATGAATAGCCATTGTGAGGTTCAGTCTCGAAGCCTTATATATATTTCTTTCAAAGCAATAGGATTGAACTAACATATCTCCAGAACCCGAGTTCTACTTCTCCACGAATCTGCAAAAACCTAAAGAGTTTGACAATGAAGATCTGGTTTGAGAAGCTTGTCCATATGGGGGTGTTGATGGTTGGTGAGAAGTTTCCACGCTCACCCGTCACCTTGGTATTTTCATGCCAATAGTGACACCAACCATCGGGGCCTAGACGTGATACCCACATCACCAATGACGTGAGGCCTAGGCACTTACTCCTCATAAGTGTTTTTCTAGGAACCCCTGATAGCATCGTTGCACCAAAGCCTCCATAGAAGGGGACAGTAATTGACTGCTCCCTGTATAAGTATTTGTTTAGATGGGAGTGTCAAGGGTTGAAATCCCGCACAAACCTGTTTGTGAATTCCACTTTCCAAGGGTGATGGGGCTGGTGTAGATATGCTACACCCTATTTCTAGTGGGAGAGATCACCTCACTGGAGGTGAGAAGTACAAGAATGGCAAGCCACCCCACAGGTTTGTCTCAACTAGAAGTAATGTAGCACTTCTTCCAGAGCCCATGGCTAACAGTCTTACCCAGCAAGGAAGGAGGTGGCAGATGTGATTGAACCAGGGAAAGATGCAAACTACCTTGCCAGTGTGTGCCCATGCAGAAAGTTGCATTTGAACATGGTGGAAGCACACTCTTCGGGAAGAGAAGGAGGCATCATACTCATAATCTGTCATGGTGGCAAAGCACGTCAAACTGTTACTTGGGCCAAAGGTGACCACTAGCACCATAATGTCTATTATTTTATTTGTAAAATGTGACGATAGTTCCACTCCATGTACTATTAACACATGATTGTGACTTGTAACAATTTTCTATTCGGTAGTCTCAGCATTAGAATAGTATAAATACACTCCCAATAGAGGGAGAGAAGGGGGGAAGTTAGTTGGATTGGGAAACATTCTAGGGCTGAAGCTTTCCATTGTAAATAATATTTGATGCCTGTGTTATGAATAAAATTGTAGAGGAAGAGTTGTTTCTCATGGCAGAGATTCATGTGTCATTGCTTCTCCCAATACGTACCTTCTTTGACGTGTAATGTGCTTCTTGTTTTCACTTCAGTCTGTTGATTGCTTTCATGTCTGCAACTTAGTGTATAACAGTTAGGAATTCATACTTGTTATGCTCCGGCTATTATTCCAAACATTTATCAATTGTTCTTCTAAAGTTGTGTGGAATTCATCTCGCTAGTGCTCCACGTGATGGGTTGTTCTCTCTCATCCTCCAAATGCCCGCTAAATATCCCCTAATTGGGAGATCGGTGGCTACCTTGCCTCTGTTTGCAACCCCATGCCATTCTTTTCCTTATGCAAGTATTCCCTACGCAGGGTTTCAACTCCATTGCCAATGGTCCCTTGCCCCGATAATACCACCTTACATCTCACCTTGATACACTTTGTCCCATTCAGGATCCCAGCCCGCTGATTATCCTTGACTAAAAATATTACACAGAGTAGACTCCAAAAACAAATGAGAGATCCCTCTTTAACTGCACAGGGCCAGAGGTGTGGTCTAAAGTGGTTTTGTTGTTTCTTGGAAGCACGCCCCTCCCCGCTCGACCTTGGGGGCTCACAATCCTGGTGCCAACAAATTCCATCTGCTGAGTGTTTAGTTTTGAGTATCCACTTCAAGGATACCACTAACTTGTCCTTCAGTCTTGGTACTACTTCCCACATATAATTATTTATAATGGATTGGTATTCCTCGACCATTGCATATGCCCACTCTTTCTGTTTTATTGCTTCTTCAAAAAAATTTGGTCATTTATCAATTGGATCACACATCAAATCCATATAACCAGGGTATGACTTTGGCTTCTTCCTCTCTCGGATGGTTCCTTCAGGAACACCGTGTCTTTATTATTCTTCAATTAATTTATGAGCCCAGACATGTTTTCTGTTTCAATAAATCAACTCATTTGGTAAATCTTCAAGTAGCTGAGGCTCTGTCATATCATGCTCTTTAGGTATCAGGAATTTTTCTTCATTTCTGATTGCTTTAGGAATTTCAACAGTTTTGGGAGATTCATGCTCCTTTTCATCTTCCTTGTCTTTCTTTTATTTTTAGAAGGTTGTATCTTCATCAAACGTGACATCTTTGCTAAGTTCAATTTGATGGTATCCTAGGATACATATCCAATAAGATTTTGATTGTTCACTATATCCTACAAACAATCCCTTCTTTCCCGAGGGATCTAACTTCGACCTTTTCTCCTTGGGAATGTGAATGTACACATGACAACCAAATATTTTTAGATGACTTACCTATAGTTTTTCTTTGGAAAAAATTTCTTTTGTAGTTTTGTTCCCAAGTTATCTGTGGGAAATTCTATTCTGTACATATACTATTGTTCTTGATTCTTCTTCCCACAGGTACATTAGGATATCTTGATCATGTATCATAGCTTTCATATCTTGCATGATAGATCTATTCTTCCTTTCTGCCACACCATTTTGTTTTGGAATGTAGGGAATGGTGATCTCCCTCTTAATCCTGGTTTCTTTGCAAAAATCATTGAATTCATTTAAAGTAAATTCTCCTCCATTATTTGACCTCAGAATCTTTATTTTCTTCTCAGAAAGGTTTTCTACTAGGGCCTTAAACTCCTTGAATCTTTCAAACGCATCATTCTTCTTTTTCAAGAAGTATATCCAATTCTTTCGGGAGTAGTCATCAATAAAAGAAGCATAGTAAGAGTAACCACTTAATGAAGTGGTTTGTATTAGTCCGCAGATATCTGAGTGAATAATATCTAATATCCCTTTTTCCTTACTATCACTTTTTGGAAATGGATTCTTAGTATTCTTCCCTTGTGCACATCCTTTGCACACTCCTTCATGCTCTATCTGAATTTCTGGTAAACCAATTACCACCTTGCTTACAATTGGAAGGGATTTGTAGTGAACATGAGAAAGCCTTATGTGCTCACATGGGTTAATGGTACTAGTTTCTAATGTTGAATCTGTATGTCCCTTCAATTTGTAGATTCCTCCTTCTTCAACTCCAATATCCACTGCATCATCTATAGTCTTACCTTTGGTCCACATGAGGAATTTTCCATCTACAAAGGAAACTCTGAATCATTTCTTGTCTAAGGATGAAATGGAAAGAATATTCTTCTTTAGTTTTGGGACATATAGGACATATTTTATTTTCATAGGCTTTCCAGAATCCAATTTATAGGATGCTTCTCCTATTCCTCTAATGGGATATTGGGAATCATCTCTAAGCATCACTTTGTGTGGGGATTCCTTTTGTTCAAGGCGTGAGAGTGAATCCTTGAAACCAATCATGTGCTTGGAGGCACCACTATCAATTATTCATGTGTCATTTCTTGGTGAGATTTATCTTGTTAGAGCAGAGATGAAAACATATTCTTCACTGGAGTCTTAATCATCCTTCTTTGCTTCCTCTTCTACTTCTCGATCCCTGTCTTCAATAGCATGGGCCTAAAACCTTCTCACATTCTTGATTCTTTCTGCTTTCATGGGACAGTTGATGGCATTGTGTCCCAACTGGTGGCAAGTTAAACACTAAAAATTTGAGAAGTCTCTCTTGGTCCTTTTAAGCCCTTGAGTCTTAGGAGGATGGTCATGACTCTTCCTTTTGCCTTTGGTGTGGGAAGTCAAGTATTGATCCTCATTGTCATTTATCTTTTTTTCTCTAGATGTTATCCTTTATTCTTCTTGGAAACATTCTTCCCATAACTTCCATAATTTGGTTAGTTTCCTTCTTGAGCAAATTCCTCAGCTAAAGGCTTCTCAATCTCTTGGAAGTCCATTTAAGGTTGTCATTACAATATCTGCTTCTTCAACCATGTCATCAATGGCTTATAGTTGATCCTTTATTTGAGCTACTCTTGTAAAGTAAGATTGCATAGTCTCTTACTTTTGAGCTCTTACACTTTTGAGTTGATTCCTCAGGGTCATTTTCCTATTAACATTTCTCCCTTCAAATAGACTTGATAGGGAATAAAACATTTCTTTCAGAGTCTCCCTTGAGGATACTTGAGGAATCATGTTTTCTTTGATGAAATCAACTATGATCATTTTTTCTATGATCATATCCTTCTTGTTCTTGGACTTGGATTTATCTTCTTCTGGTTCTTTCACTTCCTCTTTCACAAACTTATCTAGATAATTCTCTTGGAGGATGAGCATGATCCTATACTTCCATTCTTTGAAGTTTTCAGCACCTTCAAGATTTTCATCTAGCTTGGTATTTTTTGTCATCTTTAGAAGATTGATAACCTCAAATGGAAAAAGGTGGAAAGATACTTACTTGCAAAAAGCAGCTCATGACTGACCTTCTTCTGGATGTCCTAGGGTTTGAAGAAGAAACCCTAATTTTGCAGCTAGGATCACAGGTGGAGATGAATAGTGGAAAATATGTGCCTCCCTGAGACTAGGTAGACTGTATCTTCATTTTTTTGAGATTGATGATGAAACCTTAGGAAACCTGAAACCCTAGTTTGTCCCGACAACAGTAACAGGTCCAAAATTGAAAATTATTGGAATTTAGTTATGTCTCCATAGAAAGATGCACTCTTCAGAGGTGAGTTGGGAGAGCCCTCTTTTCTGGTTGATCTGTCGAGGGATTTTTTTGGAACAAAAACCCTACCTGTGTAGTGCTTCCTTTCAGGTTGGCTCTGATTCCATATTGAATTTTCTTGAATTGCTTAGATGACATCTTAAACAATTATTCACTAGTAGATCACTGAAATAAAAACAAGCACAAAAACACAAGAATAGAAGAACACAAAGATTTTCCTCGAGGAAACCACAAGGGAGAAAACCCCACAAAACTTACTCAATATAGAACTCAACCAGTGCAGTGTAAAACCCAGCCAACTGCTTCTCTCTCTTGCTAAGACAACTTGAGTGAGTGAGTACAAATGAAGGGGACTGACTCCCTATTTATATTATTCAGTTTACTTGACCTCTAACCTAGCAGTGTTGACTTCTCTAACTGAATGGGCCTACTTGTCAAACTTGACACCACAAATAACATTTATTATATTGACACTTGGGTACTATTGACCTGACTTACATTCAGAGGTTTACATTTCTTCTTTCAATGACACTAACAAGAACAAATTCATCTATTGAAGGAGGATTACAATACATATGGAATATATTCCAAAGTTACAATAATTTAACAAACATAAACCCACAGACCAATGCATTGTGTAAATTCAAATAGTTTGAAACCAGAACCTATGAACTACATCGTAATGGTTGTGAAGTACATCCTAATGGAGGTGTTACCTCTAAGGTATGCACTTCAAATACTAAATGGAAAAACTTGATCACTTGGATTTACATTGGAAATAATTTAGGATTTTAAGTTAACAAGCAGGTTAGATAGGATAGAAGGCCTAGTTCAAATCAAACATTCATATGGTTACACATGTAGTAAATCATTGAATCACAAACATGCTTATATAGTTTTATACAACACAAAACAAATCAATGATATAGAAATAAACATTCAGAAATACATGACATAACATCCATACATCACTTAAATATATTAGTTTCCAAAACAATGTTCTAGAAGATAATACACATATATCAAACACACTTCACTTTTTTATAGTAAATAAACAAGAAACCTTTCTATTTGATCTACAATAATACAGTAAGTGAGAAATTTTATGCAATGCAAAAAAAAATCTATGTTCAATAAAAGTACTGCAAATAAGAGATAAAGGAGTGCATAATCAAAACACAAAAGAACTGTTCTCTGAGCATAATTTGATACTTGATTAAAACAATCTGTATGTACAAAGCTAGAGCTCATCTCAGCCAAACCTTTTCTTTCAACCCACCAACCCCCTCCTATCTTGACATCATCCATTTTATAGATTGAAGCAATTAAAAATTTGGATCTTAGATCCATGAGAGGAGGATCGTCTTTCTTAACCTGATCTAAATTAGATTACATGTATTTGACAAGATATGAAAAGTGGAGTTATTATAACTAATTTATAGAATCTTAGGACATGCAAATTGATGTCATATTCCATCCTCGTCTATACTTGATGTTACATTGGAATAAAATATCATAGGAATAAACTTAAAACTTTACATTTGACTGGTTGACCAAATCAAAATCTAAATTAAAATAGAGTAAGCCCACCACTTGGAATTTTGTAGCGTCATTGTGGATTCATTGAGGATGGTGTTGCAAAACATATGGAGATTCCTTTGTAGTGATAGAAATACATCGAGCTTATTCTGCTTCAAATGCCATCAAAATAGTATGAAGTACAATTTGAACTTCAAAATTTGAAGGGAAAAACATAACCTCTATTTATTCCCTTTCCTTCCGAGTCTAGAGAATGTCCCGTAAAAATTGAGTGCTCAGTTCTGCAAGAACATCCAACCTACTACTACTTGCTTTATTTTTCTGTTTTTCTTGAATCCATTTAGATTTCCAACTTTTCTTTTGTTTTCTCAATCCTTTGTTTTTCTTTACTATTTCCTAACCAAATTTACACAACATTTTGTGCTTGATGATTAACCTATTTAATTTTTTATTGATCCTGACATTGTGATCTTCTAGGATTCTAACCTTTTCTTTAGACTTCTTCAACATCTTGCGAAGCATTTTCTTTGTCTCGGACTTATTGTTCTTTGAAAAACGCTCTTAGCATGGATTATTATGTACAAAAAATCAAGTAAAGGGTTCTTCAACTTCCTTTTCTTCATCTATGTATGGAAGGTCCGATAGGGAATCCAAAATTTTCCCAATTCCAGTTAGGGATTCTACATTTTTTCCTTTCCATTTCATTTGAATGTTCATCTTCTTCATCCAATAATGATTGAGGAGAGACTAATTTTTGAAACTTTATATACTTTCTAGGATTCTAGGGCTCAATAATTTCATGTTATGAGTTTAACCTGGGGCTCTTCATCACCTGGAATGACCTAAGTTGACTTGGATATGCTTGGATTCTTTGATTTTTCTTTGATTTCATTTGAGGATTTTTCCAAATTGACTACTTCATTTCTGTTTAACGAATGATCAAAGAGGGATTTGGACTTAATTCTAAATTTATTGGTTGGATGGATATGGGGATTCGTCGGTGTTAGAATAGTAGAGTCGAGCTAAACTAGTTAACCCATCTAAGCAACAAACAACATATGATAAAAGATAATGACAGGAAAAGAAAAGGACAAGAGAACACCGATATACGTGGTTCACCCTAATGGGTTACATCCATGGGAAGGAAGTCTTCTATAATCTCCAGAATGTCTTCTCCAATCTTACAAGAGAGAAAAGCACAAATACCCCAAATAATATAGATGATGTACAACAGTGTCACAATAGTACCACCACTACATCAAGAATACATGATTTGTAGAGACTTACTTGTCCCTATTATATACTAAGAGATGAGGAGGAATTACTCTCACATATTGCATGTGGGATAATATAATTTTCCAAAATAACATCTCTTAATACAATACCATGGAAAAATACTCTACAAAAGTAAATACACCACCATATAACTACGGGTTAAATGTATTACTCTTTTACATAAGGTTGTAGACAACTTTCGACATAATACAAAGACATTATTACCTTCCAAGGAATATAATATATTCCAACATCCCCCCTTAATAATGGCTGGGAGAAGGACCCATACTAACACTAAAGAAGGAAGGATTTATTACTGCTCCCCCTTGATGACAACTTCCAGAAGAACCAAAGATAAAAAAAAAGAACACTTTGGCTGATGGAATTTTATGATGAACAACCGCTTCTCACTGAATCATGAAAGTGCACACGAACCAGGTTGTACGATGAAATACCCAACAATAAAATACCGAGATCATGTGACGCAATCCAATCGCAAGATGCCCAGATCACCACAAGAATCATCACAACCATACATGATAGCTGAATAAATTTGATATAACATTCACACCAGTGTACAAATACCTTCTTACGGCCGATACAATAGAACAACTGGCTAAGAACACCACAACAATGTACAAAAAAACCTAGATGGCCAATACACATGCAGATAGCAGACATTCTTCCAATCAAGGTGCAATATAAATATTTGTAGAAGACCTTAAACATTGAAGAAACATGACCCCAATGGTCTATACATCAAAAATGATATCATACAAATGAATGTCATGACTTTAACAGTAGAACACAATGCTTCATTACTTTTGGAATAAGGTGAAAGAATAAACAAAGAACTTATCTGCACAAGAACTTTCAAGATTAAAGCATATAAAGATCATAAAACAAAATTGTTCACACAGAAATGAAAATACGTATATACTGAAGGTTAGCAATCATCATATAAATGAATGACAACATAATATGATCAAATAAAATATTAACTTGCTCATTAAGGAAAATGAAGTTACTTTTACACATTAAGTGTCAGCCACACCATATAAATAGTGAGCCAAAGATTTCACTTAAATATATGAAAATTTAGTCATCAAGCAACTAATCTGAAGCATAGGTGCATTTATTATTAGTATGAGGTTAATATGCAAGAGATGAATGCCCTAAAAATGTCAATGCTTCCATATAGGAATGTTAGAGACAAGTAGGAACAAGATAACCTCTGCAATAATAAGAATAGAAATCTCATTACAACAAGAACAAGGTGCTCATGAAAAATAGTTCAAGATTTAAAGATTCCTCAAAGCCATATAAATATTGAGTAAAATATTATCGAAATAAACATGACATGAGGTATAGATAAATCAAAATGTTTAATATCATCGACATATAGAAAATTATGATCAACCCATGATATCACTTATAAAAAATTATGAAATGACAAGTCACTAATGGTCTTAATCATGGGTTCATTTCTTGTTAACACTATGTAAATATGTAAGAGACGAAATGCCCTGGAAATGTCAATGTTTCCATATTGGAATGTTAGAGACAAATAGCACAGGAGCTAGATACAATCTCTGCAATACATGAAAAAGAAACTATATCCCAATTGAATAACTTATGACAAGCCAAAAAATATGATATTACATAGATTAAAAAAATGATTTTTACTTAAGAATTTAATTAGCAAGAGCATATAATGATCATAAAGATATTAATTATAAAAGAATGAAATTGCTTTTACACAAAGGTCAGCAATAACATATAAATAAAGTAAATAATGATCACTAGATAACACATATGAGATTGTTTTTATAAACAAA
Source organism: Pseudotsuga menziesii (assembly GCA_001517045.1). Classification (NCBI taxonomy): domain Eukaryota; kingdom Viridiplantae; phylum Streptophyta; class Pinopsida; order Pinales; family Pinaceae; genus Pseudotsuga; species Pseudotsuga menziesii. The sequence continues at coordinate 213,807 of LPNX011137630.1, forward strand.
ACAAAGAAAAGAACAAATTAATTATTAAGTATATTTAAAACATATTAAGCATTAGATGGTTTATAGCTATCATCATGACAAGATACTAGAGATCTATGTCCTTAAAAGATGTCAATATTTCCATATAGAAATGTGAGATAAATATATAGCAAGAACAAGAAATAGTATTTGAATAAACATGATTAGAAGAAAAACCTAAATGAAAAAAATGAATAATAGAAAACTTAAATACTTTATTGTACTGAACTAAATATGCAAAAAAAATAGTTAGAAAAACAGTAAAGGAAAGAAGAGAAATTTTCACTTACAACCCTGGGAAAAACATGTGCTCAGAAAATCCTAGTTTTCTGTTCTATTCGCGTAGGTGGATCCAAAAGGTTGTTCCAATTCCAAAAATAGGTTATAATAAAAACCTGGTAAGAAATGGCCAAGTTACGGCCCTTTTTTATAAATTTCATTTTTATGACCGAAAGGAGGCCCAGAAATTCCCAGTTGATAGTTCTGATCAGGAGGGTGGATCCATAATGGCCATTCCAATTCCAAAAATAGGTTATAATAAAAAAATCGGTAAAAAATGACCAAGTTATGACCTTTTTGTATAACTATCGTTTTTATAATCAGAAGAAAGATATCCTTGAGGAGAGCCACAAAATCATGTAGATTTACAGAAAAAACATCAAGAAACCCTTGAAAATGTGTAAAAATCTTACACAAGAAGTTACGGTTAGGGTAAAAAAAATGCAGAAATATGCCCATATCTGAAGAGAATCCTAATGACTACCAGATAGAAAGCAAATCTACAACAAAATGACAATGCCCAAATGATAATCGTTATTGATTGAAAGATATAAAAGGTACTAGATCATAGCAACCCGCTCTAATACCATGTTAGAATAGTAGAGTCAAGCTAAACCAGTTAACCTATCTAAGAAACCAACAACATATCATAAAAGATAATAACAACAAAATAAAAATATAAGAGAACACCAATATATGTGGTTCACCCTAATGGGTTACATCCACAAGAAGGTAGTCTTCTATTATCTCCAGAATGTCTTCTCCAATCTTACAAGAGAGCAAAGCACAAATACCCCAAAGAATATAGGTGATGTACAACAGTGTCACAATAGTACCACTGCTACATCAAGAATACATGATTTATAGAGACTCACTTGACCCTATTATATACGAAGAGATGAGGAGGAATTACTCTCACATATTGCATGTAGGATAATATAATTCTCTAAAATAACATCTCTTAATACAATACCATGGAAAAATACTCTACACAAGTAAATACACCACCATATAACTATGGATTAAATGTATTACTCTTTTACATAAGATTGTAGGCAACTTCCAACATAATACAAAGACATTATTACCTTCCAAGGAATATAATCTATTCCAACACTATGGGGATATTTCTACAATATATCTTGTTCGTCTTCCGATACCTTTCATTACTTCTTCTTCATAGAAGGAATTTCAACAGCTTCAAGGTTTTCAATTTTAGGTGGCGATTTTTCCTTATTCTCTTCATCATTTTGTGCTGGAGATGCTTGTTGAGATTTCCTCTTTTAACTGTAAATCCTAGAATAACCTGCCTCCACCTACCTTTTCCTAGGGCAAAATTGTCGATGTTGGTAGGCAGTTTTGAGGACAACTAGCTGCGCAACATCAAGGATGTTGCGCAAAGTTGAAAGTTGGTGCGCAATGCAAATTGGTCACTTTTTTAGTATTTTGACCGCATTTTGTATATTTTGGTCATGTTTTGTAGATTTTGGTCCAAGTATCTAGGAAGTTAACTTAAGTGGACCACTAATGTAAAGGCACAAGCCTATAAATAGATTTAAAATTGCAAATGTTAAGGCGTGTGGCTTCTTGGTTCCTCTTCGAAGATGAGATTTTGTAGACAAGATCTTGATTTTTGATCTTGAACTTATTGTTGATGTATTTTTAACTTCGAAATGTATTCACTTGTATATTTTATATTGTATTTCATTGTACCCCAATGGAGATGTTTGTTCCTCCGATCGGGAGAGTCATTAATATAATAAATTCATGTAAAGTCATTGAGGTAACCCTCCATTGTAAGTTAGGGCAATAGTCCCCACAGTTGAGTCATATTAGGGTTATTAGACTCTCCTAGTGAGGTCGGCCCTGTAGAGTAATTATCAAGTGGAAAACACATATAAATAGAGAGTGAGACTCTATTTGCAACACACACTCACTCAATAGTAGTGCACAAGTGAGAGAGGAGTAGCTCGCTCAATGGAGAGAGAGAATAGTTGTCAGAGATCATCTTTGTATCTTTGGGTTTCACTTTTGCTATTAGCGCTCATTTTATCTCTGAGGAAGTTGCGAGGTTTTCTCCTTTATGGTTTCCCTGAGGAAAATTATTTATGTCTCTTGTCTCTTGTGATTATTGTTGTGCATGTTATTATTTGAGATAAGATCCTAGATCATATTGATTAAATGATAAAATCTAACATGGTATCAGAACTAACCTGAGAAGAAGGCACTGTGTAGCCGCAGGAACTAGGACTTCCTAGTTGAAGGTGTTCTCTCCACAAATCATCAAGTAAGGAGGGCTAAGATAACACACCTCACTAGGGAACATCTATTGGTGGTATCAGTCTCTGAATCAAATAATTTTCACTATATAGCCAAAATACAGTTGCAATGGCAACAAATGAAAATTAGGGTTTCATGCTTGAAAACCCTAAAATACTAAAACTAGTAGTTTTGGTACATTCACTATATCTCGATATTGGAGATGTCTCAGGAGCTGAAACTTTTACAAGCCGAAGATAAATTCCTGATGAACCATATGTAAATGTTTCAACATGATATTCTCTATGTTATAGGATATATGATTCCTCCAAATCAGGGTTCCATCCTCCTCCAGAATACAGTCATAAACAGGTAACCTGGGGATATTTTCTATATCATGGGATAGGAAGGTCCAAACTAAATTTTACAAGATTTTTCAAATAGGACACATAATTCACTTTCTTTGGTAAAAGTTTCATACCCAGAAGGTGAAACAGTGACACATGAAAGTCCATACAAGTTCTCTATTCTGAATAGTCCTAAAATAAGTCACCTTGGGAAAACGCGCATAAGTCCCAATTGATGAAACCAATTCTACTGTAACTTGTGATTTTAGAAAGAGGACATAGAAGGATACCTCAGTGCAAAGTTTAAAACACATAGGAGCAGTAATGTTGGAGATACCGCATAAACAATATCAGGCATTTCTGCAGAAGAAATTGGAAAACTAGGGATTCATGTTCTGGGAGCTTCTTTCCACTTTTTTCAGAAAAGGAGTACATTGGACAACTTTCCTTGAAGAGGCCCATGCTTATATCTAATCAAAAGTTTTAAATTCCAAGATTTGAATTTGTTTTTTTCTCTGAGAAACCCTAGATCAGCAATCTTCAGAACTAGGATGGACACCTCAAATCGGTAAGATCTAAATTTTTGCTATTTACATTTAAGGTTCTCATCTCAAAATGACTAATCACACCAGCTTGATGATAAGCTTGGTGAAGTTGACAAATTTTGAGTATGGAAGTAAAGGACCTCTGTGATCCTTGAAGAAATTGACTTGGTTCAGTATTTCAGTAAGAAAGGTCTAGGAGCCAGAGGGAGATGAGGCTAAGGATAGAGCTAAGAGAATCATTGCAGATTCTATTAAATATCATCTCATCCCTCATGTGTCATCCTTGAAGACACCAAAAGGAATTGCTCGATGCTATGATGAAGAAATCAAAGAAGAATAAGATATTGTTATAACCACCTTGAATGGCCTCCTAGGATCATGGGATTCATTCATTTGAGGAATGTGTGTCAGAAGGAAGTGATTACATTTAACATAATCTAGGAAGAGTGCACATAAGAAGAAGATCGACTTATAATAAGAGAAACTAAAGATCAAGCTCTCAAGAAGATCCCTCAAGTGATGAGGAATATGAAGCACTCAATTCTTGAAGAACTTCTTATCCATCTTAGCATTTGGATAAGAAATGATGATGTCAAGAATGAATAAGGTGATGAAGCCAAAGGCTCAAGAAGGAGTCTACCCATGAAACAAATAAAGATAAGTATTTGAATTGTTTTTTCCTATATATCCAGTTGTTTATATGAAATTGTTTAGTTGTGAAATGTATTATGCATGATAGAATGTCTACATTAATGAAAAATATACTACTAACATGCATGTTATGGGTAAGTATCCTATAGTGCTATACAACACTCCATTGCTACTTATCTAGGATGAAACCTCTTTGCTGACATATTGGGATTAGTGCACAATCTCAATAAATGTTATGGTAGAGATGGAAGGAATATGGAAAGTTTCTATGTATATCAGATATGTATGAATGTTGTATTGGCTAAAATAGTTGCATGATTATATCTTTATGCATAATAATTTTCCATTATGAATATGCCTTATGAAATGTGTCTAACCATACGACTGGTGCATTTGACTTGTAGGAAAGATCACATACAATAACCTACAAGAAAATAAGGATGAGACTTATTTCGAAGAACAAGTGACGACAGTTCAAGAAATAATACAAAATGAAAAATTGTATGAAAAGACTTCAAGAGGCCTCAGGCACACTCTAGCTATATCATTGATGCGGAGCCTTCCAGCTATGAAGAAGTATCCAAGAAGAAAGGGAAGGAGAGTACTAGTTCAAGAAGAATGATGTCTAAGATGTGGTATCAATACCTGAAGGGAAGTCTATAGTGTCTTTCATATGGATATAAAAGATCCAACATGCAGTAGATGGAAACATCATGGGGTATAAGGAAAGATTCATATCACAAGGCTTCTCACAGAAAGAAGGCATGGACTATGAAAAGACATTTGCAGCCATTGGAAGTTGAGACACATGCCATGAAAACTCATGTGTGCAAATTAAAGAAGGCCTTGCACAAGCTTAGAAGGCACCCATAAGGTAACACATACATGAGGATCTTGAATATCACCTAGAGTGATGAAGATATTAACCTTTGCTACAAGGTCGAATATGAAATCCTATAGAGGATGACAAGCTCATAGATGGGTCCGAGAAGAACTTTTGAAAAGTTTCAAGATAGAGGATCTTGGTATCCAGTGATCCTAGATGGATACATAGAATATTAGTAGTAGAGGAAGCTACTTGTCACTCCATTACAGAATGTTTGACAAAAGATCCTGAGGTTTGACATTATACGACAGGATGGATAGCTTACTGATGGCTCTAGGATTTACTGATATTAAAGAGGATTCCAACCTTTAATTCAAGGTTGAAGATATAAGACCAATGATTCTCCTATTATATGTCGATGACCCGTTCATGACAGGAAAAGAGGAACTTTTTAAAATTTCAAGAAGGGGACTTGTTGTCGAGTTCAAGTTAAAGGACTTGGGTATCATGCACTAATTTCTAGGCATGGAGGTGTGGAAGAGCATAGATGGAATCTCCCTTGGACAAGAGAAGTATGCAGTAGGAGATCTTGAAAAGGTTCGGGATGATGGACTGCAAGGCCATGACCACACCTATGGCATCGAACCTAAAGCTATTGAGTGATGCTTCATCAGATACGGTTGATGCCACGATGAATGGTCAGATGATTTGATGTGCTTGAAGAATACAAGACTAGACACATGCTTTTCTGTGAAAAACCTGAGCTAGATCCTAATGGACTCGAGACATACTCATCTAGTTACAAAGCATGCAATGAGGTACATGAAGGGTACAGTTGAGTATGGGCTCAAGTATGATACGAATCAGAAGACTAATAGTACATGGTTATGTTGATTTGGATTGGTAGCACCACTGAGAAGAAGAGAACCCTAGGTTGCTTCTTCTATTTGAGATCCAGTATGAGATACTGGTTTTGAAGGATGAAGTCCCACATGGTGCTGAGTACATCCGAGGAAAAATATGTTGCCACTTTCTCATCTATTTGTGAGATAGGAGAAGTGAAGCTCCATTTTTTTATCTAGATCAAGATCTCTTGAAAGATGGAGTTATAGCATAAATGGTGAGACAAGTTGTCTGAGCATGAAATCCTGGTGAAGCTCATAGGTTGCTCAAATGTAATCAGTCCTGTAGGTTGTCCTTGGTTGTAATCAGTCCCAACGAAGCTCGCAGGTTATTCTTGGACGTAATCAGTATTGATGCGATTCTATGATAGAAATGGCCAAAGTGAAATTTGAGTACTTCAGCAAGAAGCTTGGTGTTCTTTAGATCAAGCTTCCTTTCAAGGGGAAGAGATGAGTCTGAGATCCTTTCTAACATGGTGGAAGGTTGGGCCTCCCATGGTTAGATGTAAGTGCAGATCCTTTCTCACATTGTGGCATACTGGGCCTCCCATGGTCAGATGTAAGTGCAGATCCTTTCTGACATGGTGGCAAGCTAGGCATCCTATGGTCAAATTTAAATGTAGAGTGTTTCTGATATGGTGGCAGGCTGGGCCTCCCATGGTCAGATGTAAGTGCAGGACCTTTCTGACATGGTGGTAGGTTGGGCCTCCCATGGTTAGATGTAAGTGCTAGGACTTTTGGACATGGTGGCAGACTGGGCCTCCCATGGTCAGATGTAAGTGGTGGGCCTTTCTGACATGGTGGCACGATGGACCTCCCATGGTGGCAGGTTGGGCCTCCCATGGTCATATGTAAGTGTTGGGAATTTTTGACATGATGGAAGGATGGGCCTCTCATGGTCGGATATAAGTGCTAAGACCTACATCCATCATGAAAAAGGGATGGCTCTGTATAACTTCCTATGATGAGTATAATTGAGAGATAACACCATTTACTCGAGATAGCGGGAGAAGTGATGATGATGATCCAACTTTGATGATGATCCAGTAATGTATACTTGTGCTAATGAACTGTGTCAATAGAATACCTTCCTAGTTAAGAGGGACTGTTGATGTATTTGTAACTTGTGATGTATTCACTTGTATATTTTATATTGTATTTCATTGTACCTCGATGGATATATTTGTTCCTCTAATCAGAAGAGTCATTAATATAATAAATTCATGTAAATTCATTGAGGTTAACCCTCCATTGTAAGTCAGGGCAATAGTCCCCACAGTTGAGTAATATTAGGGTTATTAGAGTCTCCTAGTGAGGTCGACCCTGTAGAGTAACTGTCAAGTGGAAAACAAGTATAAATAGAGAGTGAGACTCTCTATTTGCAACACACACTCACTCAACAGTAGCACTTGAGTGAGAGAGGAGTAGCACGCACAAGGGAGAGAGAGAACGGATGTCAAATATCATCTTTGTATCTTTGGTTTTTACTTTTTTTATTGGTGCTCATTCTATCTCTGAGGAAGTTGCAGGGTTTTCTCCTTTATGGTTTCCCTGAGGAAAGTTCTTTGTGTCTCTTGTCTCTTGTGATTATTGTTGTGCATGTTATTCTTTCAGACAAGATCCTAGATCATATTTATTAAATCATAAAAATATAACACTTATCACCGATCTATCTATGATGTGAGATCTGGACTGAAGGACTATTTTTGGGAACATGTATTTTCTTGTGGAGTTAATATGACATGTCAAAGAATTAAGGGAAACACTGTGTCTTCTTACATTTTCCCATTTTCCTATTTTTATGTGATGTGAATGTGAATTGCAGTATGATGTTTAATTTTGTATGATGCGATGATTCCATGTTATGAATGATGGTATATTGGTATATTTTCTTATGCATTAATATTTTTGCTACGATCTAAGTATGTTGATATGATCCACTGAATGAAAATATGAATCTGTTAATGTATAACCCTAATGATTGGATCTTCTAATTAATGTTATGATAAGTTAACAGTAGATTTACAATCCTCCTTCTTACTACGGAAACTTGGTTCCAACAGTTTTCCTTCAAACATCTTGGGTGAGACCTCATCTGCTCTGTAGGTGTTGCTGGACAGGGTAAAACCTATCTAGGCCGGTGCTTAGGGAGATCCCTGTGTTTTCGGTGTCGACAGTGACTGAACCCCTTTCGATAGATTTGCGTCAACAAATGGTTTCGTTTCTGGGACCATACTACGAAGAAGAAGGAGGACATGTTATGGCATCCAATGAAACCAGAAATTCAAGCTTGGTTCAATCAGAAGGCATGGGAATTTGCTGCAAAAGAGAATCATAACCCTATACTAATGACACAGAAGTGGATGGAAAGGAATATGTATTCCAATTTACATGAGTCCTTCTTTTCTTAGTTTCTGATCATCTTGTACGAGTGGTTGGCATGATTGGCCTTTAGGAATACAAATTTCCAAGGAGGAGAACCAACTGGCTAGACTCCAAAATTGATCTAGCAGCTACCGGAGGTAGACAACAGAGCATCGAGGGCTACTGAATTTTGGTTTGACAACATTTTGGAGGGCTACAACACTAATTTCATGGTTGATATAGTCAAATATTATAGTGATGTAGAAAGGGAGTTCTTCAGCAGACCAATAGGTAGGTTTATTTTATCTTTGCAGTTGTCTATTAAGATGCTCATCTGCAAAAAAGGCATATTGAAGATGAAATCCGATGAGTAGAGCCCTAATGTGTGGAGGCTACAGGTATCACGGAGGCAAGGGTTGGATGGAATGACATGGGTTAAATGGATGGAATTTACGATGAGACTGTGAAGGAACATGAGGAAGGAAGTGGTCTTACACAAGGTGGAGCCTAGGTTTTGACAAGAGAAGAGGTAGAGGACAAGAGAGAGTCTTGTTGTGACCAAAATGCGAGGCCATGAGAGAAGACCACATGGGACAAAGTGACCCTACAATGACAAAGGATACAAACAGGATATGCCCGAGCCCGAGGAAATACTGACCCAGAGCAACAACGTACCCACACCTTCGTGCACTACGCCACACTCAGAAAGAAATACTAGCTCGACACCGAATTTCTCGACGTGTCAACCTCATTCTAATAGCATCGAATCAGCAATTGTATGAAGAAGGTCTAGGATGGTAGGAGATGATGTGAAGTTACCTCTGTTTCATGGGAATGGGATTGAGGATCCATAGCAATATTGGTTTTTGTGCGAAGCAGTTTGTACCATAAAGAAAGCTCAGGATGATGATGTTAAGAAGGTCCAGTTGGTGACAACCCTTCAAGGTGACGCACTGGATTGGTATATGAAATTTGTACAATTTCCCATGGGAACTCCAGCGAAGACTCTGGCTAAAATAAAAAATAATTGATTGAAGAGTTCAGAAAACCAAAATCTAAGGTGCAATACATCACAGATTTAAAGGAGATTAAGCAATATCCAAATCAAACTGTTTTGGATTTTGATCAGTGATTCAAGATGCTGATGGCGAGATTCATATTTGACATGAGTGATGCATAACATAAGGAATGGTTCATAGCAACACTGGTACCACATATCAGAATGCCTTTGATGTAGAAAAATATTGCGACACAGAGCAAGGATCTGGAGATCACAATGAAATTGGAAGTTTCACCTGTTGGAGAGACCAGGGTTGGTGTGAATTAGATCAAAACACAAGTGGAAATTCTGACACTCCATTTGCAAGATATCAAGAATGGAAGAGAGAATCGCGAGGAATTTTGGTGTACTCGATGTCGCATGGAGGGACATCATAAGGATCAGTGCCTGAATTTTTGAAACTACCTACTGACAGGAGCTCCAAACCCATTGAGTCATGGAAGCAATCCATGGTGCCGCATCTATTAGGTGCATGGGAATTGACATGAAGAATGTGTGTATATGTAGAAGATGGTCACAAACCCAATGAATTTACATTGCACATTCTGCCAATCTGTTGGGAATGAGGATAAGGATTGTCGAGCATATGATTTTCTCCAAGAGAGGACAATGGACACAATGCACTATGTGAATGGAGAAGAGAATCGAATAGTAAAACCACAACAACATATGTGGGTGGTACAACTACCACCTCAGCCATAGTTTGTACCATAGCCACAACTACAACTTTCTATGTCACCTCCATAGTACAACCAGATGCAGTTTTCTCTACAGAAACCATAGTAAACTCAACCGCAGTATGCACAATTACAGTCGAATCCCCTGTAGCAACAACAATTAAATCAACCGTAGTATCAACAACATGGAGGATTCCGAGGAGGACGAGGTGGAGGATTTGGTCTAGGTGGATGATGAGGTCATGGACCTGTAGAATGTTATAATTGTAGAGTACTAGGATATTATCAAAGATATTTCCCGAACTTGCAAGAACAGTGTAATTATTGTATCGCTTTGACCACACTATTGAGAACTTCCCACATTTGATCGTGAAGTGGCAAGCAAGGAACATTCCACAGTTGCAGAACTAGAACCAAAATAAGAGTCAGAATCAAAACCAAAACTAGACTTAGAATCAACTAAACTACAAATTAGAATGTGAACAAACCAGTGAATCCACCATCAAACCAGAACCAAGGACCAACAGTTGCGAAGATCTCAACGAAACCAAGAATGTAGGATCCTAATGTTGCTTTCGTTACTCACGGAGGTGCGACGACCGAGGATGATAGCCTGTTTCCACAAATTCAGTTGGCTTGGAAGAGGAAGGTGTAGTTTGATGTCTATGGTGAGAGGGAAACCTTCTTTAAAGCATGAGACATGATATGAAGAGATCCGGGTAACTTTCATGTTTATGAAATGCTACCTTCTTTTGATTCAAATTTGGTAGCAGGACCATCATGACAACATGGTACCTTGCATAAGTTATGTGAAAGTTGTTTGTCACTGGAGAAATATCCTGATGCATTCCCTGATATTGAAAATCTGTTGCATTGACCGGAGAAGGGATGGAAGGAGTCCGTGATGAAATCTTTGCACAAGAAAAATATGGGGAAAGAGATGAGAATGAATATTCAGATTGGGGATTACGAGGTCGATTCATTCATCTTATATCTATGATCGGATGTCAACATTCTAACAAAGTAGACATGGGAAAATATAGGGAAACCACAATTGGTTTGGTCCCTAGTGCAACTGTGACTAGCTAACCAGGCCAGAGTAACACCTATTGGGTGAGTTCCGCATCTCGCAGTGGAAGTTGAAGGGATGAAGAATTATGTTTATTTTGATGTTATTGAATTTGTTGATGGTAGAGGCTCATATCCCATAATGTTGGGGATTGGATGAGCCAATGACAACTTAGCGATGATTAATTTCAGGAAGCGCGTGCTGAACTTTGACAACTGTGACATCAGAATCATAGCTCCGATGGACCCAAATGAAGGAATAAGATACGTTGAACCGATTAATGAAGAAGTTGTAGGAGGATGGGATCACACATATAATATCTCATAGGATTACATCCATCTGACTATTGACAGGGAGCTAGGTTAGCACAACTCTAGTTTTGCAACTTTAGGCTTTGATGATGCTTTGGAGAGCTGGCAGAATCGAATGCATGAGGTATCTATTTGGAAGTGTCTCCTAATTAATCAGTTGTTGTGTCGAGTCGCAATAGAGATTGTTGAGTTTCCAGTATATGAAGGACTGCTTGAGTTGTCTGAGCTTCTAGTTGAATTTAAGGATAAGGTGTCATAACTACATTAATTGTTGGTGTTAGATGAAGCATTGAAGGTTAGTCCAGGACGGTTGTGGGAGACCCATAAGAAGTCGATCACTAGGTGGTCGCAGTGTCACAGGTTGATGACTGTTTCTTTGGTGAAGCAGAAAAATATCCAGCCAAGAAATATGATGGGAGGAATGATCTCGACGGTCATCTATTTGCATGTCAGACCATGTGAGTTTCATGAACAAAGGACAAGTGGGTACATGCCTTTGTACATACGTTGGATGAAATTCCATGCCATTGGTACGTGTCAGCTGAGTTGCGTAGATAAATTATGACCTAGGATGAGCTGTCAACCTGTTTTAGTCATACATTCAGTTTTCTGGATGCAGACCCAGCCGTTCATAATGCATTGCAACATATATATAGTACTAGTCGCATATCTGGTGGATCCGCATGCAATGCATATGATGCAATCAATGATGGAGTGTTACAATGTGACAAAAGGGTCGGATGATAGTGACAATCCATGGAACATCAATGTTCTAGAGACAGAAGGAAGTAAGAATGTCACAGCACCTGAGATATCAACATAACAAATGAATCAACCATTAAAAATTCGAAAGTTCAATATATGGATGGAGGAGCAACCAAAGTTAGCGAATGTTGAGGAATATTGGGATGAAGAAACAATGGCGAAGTTCACTGATTTGTTGCATGAGTTCCAAGACTCATTTCCTATGAATTTTTCTAAGATGAAGGGGATATTGGGATATTTGGGAGAGACGAAGATCCCAGTGAAACCAGATGCAAATCCTGTGAAGCAATGACAGTATCACCTGAATCTACGATACAAGGAGAGGGTCAAGTATGATATCAATAGAATTTTGGATGCTGGGATAATATAACCAGTTGAGGAATCAGAATGGATCATGGTGGTCCAAGATAAGAAGACAAGTGAGGTTCAGATTTGTGTCGACCTCAAAAAATTGAACGATGCATTTCTGCATGATCCATTTTCGACACCATTTACTGATGAGGTACTAGAAGGAGTGGGAGGTAAAGAGATATATTCATTCATGCATGGTTTTTCGGGATATCACCAAATTAATATCATGAAATAGGATTTCCATAAGACAACCTTTGTTACTGAATGGGTATGTTTTCAGTACACTATGATGCCATTTGGACTAAAGAATGTAGCTACAATATTTTTTAGGATTGTTTTTGTTGCTTTCAAGGATTTTATTTAGAAGTTTCTAGAAGTTTACATGGATGAATGGATGGTTTATGGATTGATCAGGGAAAATCTAGAAAACCTGTAGTTGATGCTAGAGCAATGTCGATAGCATCAGATCATGCTGAATTCGAAGAAGTGCATTTTCTGTGCACCTTTTGGGATGTTTCTAGGGCATATTGTTTGCAAGGAAGGACTGTTAGTTGACCCAACCAATATTGCGCTAATTTTGAGCTTACCACCACCTACAAATGTGAAGCAAATTAGAGTGACACTAGGCCATATAGGATACTATCGCAAGTTCATTCAAGGTTATGCCATGATCATAACCCCTATGGAGAGGTTTCTAAAGAAGGATGTGGTATTTGTATGGAGTCAGGAGTGTCAAGGAAGCTTTTAGAAATTGAAGGAAAAGATGGATTCCACACCGATATTGGATTTCCTTGATTGGAAGAAGGAGTTTCATGTTCATGTTGATACATCATCAATCGTGTTGGGAGTGGTGCTAACACAGCTAGGGGAAGTTGATATCGATCACTCGACCGCTTTCACTAGTTGGAAGCTGTTGTCTGCGGTGAATAATTATACTACAACAGAGATGGAAGGATTGGAAATGGTATATGCACTACAAAATTTTTGACACTACTTGTTGGGAGGTCATTTCAAGATGTTCATGGATCACTCTGCTTTCAAATACCTAGTGAATAAAACTATGTTGGGGGGGAAAATATGTCAGTGCATTCTTCTCTTCCAAGAGTTTGATTTTGAGATAACTGTGAAACCAAGTCGATGAATGCAGGCCCAGACCGCTTATCGTGAATTGAGACAGGTGAAGAACCGACATACATTGAAAATGGGTTACCAGATGCACAAATATTTAGAGTAGAGATGGTTGACGATTACTATGAGCAAATAGTTCTATTTTTGGTGATGAGAACATCACCAGAAGGGATGACTACAAGTCAGAAGAAGCAATTGGTTATTCGAGCCATGGATTTCTATTTGATTGCTGGAGAACTCTATAAGCTGGGACCAGATGAGATTCTATGGTGATATGTCATATAGCATGAATAGGGGTAGGTCTTGGTAGAACCACATGCAACAGTTGCAAGTGGACACTACGGAGGTCGTGCTACTGCTAGGAACGTGCTCTGCGCAGGGATTTGGTGGAAGACTCTCAATGGGTATGCAATAGACTATGCATGGACTTGCGACATGTGACAAAGAATTGGGAAACCATCAAGGAGGGATGATATTCCATTAGTACCTCAGGTGACACTATAGCCATTTGAAAAATGGGCAGTAGATTTTGTGGGACCAATCAACCCACCTAGAATGAGAACCGGTGCATGATATATCAATAAAGAAACAAATTATATGACAAGATGGGCAGAGGCCACACCAGTTGTAGATTGCACCACTGTGACAACAACGACGTTCCTATTCAACAACATTGTTACTCAATTTGGTTGTCCAAAGATACTGATGAACAATCAAGGGAGTCACTTCATCAATCACACTGTCAATGCATTAACATAGGAGCTTTAGATAAAACTTAAGAAGAGTACCCCCTATCATCCACAAGAAAATGGGACAGTTGAGGAATTCAACAAGGCGTTGGAGCACACGCTTATAATGGTGTGTAACACAAACCATGATTACTGGGACTTGAAAATTATAGTGATCTTGTGGGAATATCGCTCCACCTGCAAAAGATTGACAAGACAAACACCATTCAATTTGGTGTATGGGAAATAGGAAGTCATTCTAATGGAGTACATTGTTTCGAGTTTTCATATTGCAGCAATGACATGAATGGATGATGAAGGAGCATTAGAAGAATTCTTAGCTCAATTGGTGCAGCTAGAGGAAGAATGCTTTGTTGTAGGTTTTCACCAGCGTGTTGAGAAGGATCAACAGAAAGGTTGGCATGATCGACATATCAAGAACAATCACTTTCAAAAAGGAGACCTGGTGCTGATGTATGACAGTAGGTTCACAAAAAATCCAGGTAAGTTACTGATGCATTGGCTAGGTACATATGTTATCAATTCCATTACTGCAGGAGGCACGGTACAACTGCAACAATTAGATGGTGTATTGTTTCCTAATCTGATTAATGGAAGTAGGCTAAATCCCTACAGGACGGACCCGATGTTGCACAATGCTTGAGCTATTGTGCATGAAAAAAATTTTTTTTTTTGCATAAGATGGTAATTAGGAGAATGGAACACCAGGAGGATGTGGATGCGTAAATAGGGGGGTTAGTATCATAGTTAGAGAGTCATGTTGCGATGGTCGCAGGGCCGAGATAGTGTCAAGTCAGCAATAAATACATTAGTTAAAATAGTTAATCGATGTTGCTCTTGGATAAGACAAGCATTATTGGAGGATCCAACCAATGATTAGAAGGATCGTCGACGGATTCAGGTGATTAATGTAGGATTTGGTTGTAATGATTAAGAGATCATTCACATGATCGAACTGGTGCTATAAGAAGGGGCAAGTCATTGTATGAATTCACCGTCATGAATATTGAGTTGCTGAGTTGTTGCAGAGTTGTTGTAGTGTGTTGTGCTGCATTATGTAGTTGAATTACATAATAGATCAAGGTTGAGGTGCAGCGTTGTGAACTTGTGGGTGCTGGTGAGGAATGTCGAGTGATATGATACCGATAGAAATTTTGAGTGGGAGAGACTCGCTAATTAGAGGGGTGCGCATTGAGCAAGAATCAGTCAGCATCCTTGTGGGTTCGTCATCCCTAAGAAGAAGAGAGGGGTGCAATGACCCAAATCACCTATATAGAAGAAATGGTCAACCAAAACTTTTGCAAGGGAATAGGAAAAGGCATTTGCACAGATGGGATTGTTGACGTTCATGGTTGAGGAATCCACGACCCAAACTGGGGATGGCCGATGAGATGTCACTGCCAAGATTGTTGAGCATCCCCTGGATTGTGAAGTGGCATAATGCATGGAGATCAATTACAAAGTGAAAGAACGGGTCAAAGAGTTCACCCAACAGTATGAATATTTCAAGGTAAAGATCAACGGTTACACCATTTCCTGTTAATGTGGCTCAAGGACAAGCCAAAAGATTGTGTTGGGGACCTATTGGACGGAAATTTTGAGGATAACTAGCTATGTATCATCAAGGATGTCGGGAAAGGTAGAAGTTACCATGCAAAGATGAAAGTTGGCGTGCTAGGCAGATTGGTCACATTTTGAGCATTTTGACCATATTTTGTATATTTTGGTTATGTTTTGTAGTTTTTGGTCATTTTTTTGTAGATTTTGGTCCAAGTAGTTAGTAATTTAACTTAAGTGGACCACCAATGTAAAGAGGCAATCCTATAAATAGATTTAGAATTGCAAATGTTAAGGCGTCTGGATTCTTGGTTCGTCTTCGGAGACAAGATTTTGTAGAGAAGATCTTTTGTTTTGATCTTGAATTTATCTGCGATCTATCTGTGACGTGAGATCTAGAATAAAGGACTATTTTTGGGAACGTGTATTTTGTTGCGGAGTTAATATGACATGAGGGATAATTAAGGGAAACACTGCGTATTTTTACATTTTCCCGTTTTCCTGTGATGTGAATGTGAACTGCAGTATGACGTTTATTTACGTATGGTGAGATGATTCCCTATTATGAATGATGGTATATTGGTAGATCTACTTATGCATTTATATTTCTGTTGCGATCTAAGTATATTGATCTGATCCACTAAATGACAATATGAATCTGTTAATGTATAACCCTAATGATTGGATCTGCTAAGTAATTCTGCGATAAGTTAATAGTAGATGTGTGATCCTCCTTCTTACCCCTGAAATTTAGTTCTGATAGTTCTTCCTCAAACATCTCGGGTGAGAACTCATCTTCTCTGCAGGTGTTTTTGGACGGGGTAAAACTCGTTTGTGTTGGTGCTTAGGGTGATCATTATGTTTTGGGTGTCGACACTGACTGAACCCCTATCGATGAATCTACATCAACAGTTGAATTCGATAAGGGAGATTCTTTTTTCTACTTCAAGTCAACATAGATTTCCTTGTTCCTTTTAAAGAAGACCCTTCCTTTAACTCCTGGGGCTGAACAAGTTCCATTTCAAACTCAGAAAATAAAAAGAAATGGTCCCAAGTTTGGTGTATCTTGGCCAAATTCTCCATAATTAACAATTTTATCAGAGCATGGTGATAAATACCATGATGATTTTTTTGTGGACAAGAACCCGACCTTTATTGACATCTTCATGAGGATTTTAAGCAGGAAAAAGGGTAGATTGAGAGAAGCATCCTCTGTAACATGTAATATAAGTCTCATTTGTTATAAGTAAACAAAGGAGTACCTTCCCTCTCAAGTAAAATACTGTTGGATCCAATACAACAATTCCTTCCATTCTAGTTTCAAATAGGTTCTCGGAATACCATTCCTCTAATAAGAAGTTTGAAATTCAGGGATGAGAAACTGATTACAATCTTAAACAACAAAATCTTGGTGTTTTAACCAACATTCTATACTCATGGACAATTTACTAGGTACACCAATTGATATTTCAATCAATTGAAACTTCATATCTCCAACATTAGCTTTCTTTCCATTAAATCCACGTGCGAAGTCTTAATCCATGCTCATGTGATGCCCCCCGAGATTTTGGAAAAAATCCATCCATTTAGCTTCCCTAAACCTATCCATAAGCTTAAGATAGGATTCAATTACCTATGATCCCAAAGGTTCATACCACACCAATAATCCACTCTTCTTTCAATGAGGCATGGATAAGAATTGGAGATGGTATGGAAGACTGTACTCAGTCACTGCTAACTTCAGAAAAAAGTGAGAGAAATCTTGGGAAGAGAAATGAAAGTAACCACATTAGACATAATTTATAACAAGATACAAATATGGAAATAAGTGATTTTAAGAATAACCATGAGGAAGCATGACATAGTACCATCAAAAAACTAATCACACACTTAAAATAAAACTGGAATGATTGAAAATTATGATTTAAATTTACAACACTCCTCGAGAGAGAAAATTAAGCAAATAGTTTCGCAAAATTTAATGTCGGGACATCATTACATGGAATATTGAAAGATTGTATCATATGATTGATGGCTTGTCATATTTTGATTGAGTTTTCTATATGTCTGGGTGTGTTGGGAAATTCAAATTTGGTAACATCAGACTGGGAAAATTTGAAATTTTCGTTGCAAAATGAAAAATATTTTGTAGCACCTTATGACCCAAAATAAAATGTTTTTCTACATAATCAACAACTTCTCACTTCTACCAAATATAATGTTTCATTTATCTCATAATCCTGCAAGTGATTAAATACTACGAAGTAGACAACAATATGGTTTAGTAACCTCCAAAATCTCCATCATTCATAGCTCATTGAAATGGAAGATCTTTCACATATCACATAAATGTAGGGATGGAACTCGACATTCTAACTTTCTAACATTAAAAAAACTTGCTTTGAGGTTTGTATTCAATTTTTACTTTGGCCATATTCTTTTGATAAACTTGTTTATTTCTAAGGATGAATTTCCCTAGTTGGTCCTTGTGATTAGTTTTAGCAATATCTGGATTTTGATTTACATGCAAAATTACTTGCACAATATAATATTTCATTTTATTCAATATTTTTCAAACTGATTTTTTTAATTTGAATTGTATGCAAAGGATACTCATCCATTTGTATGTGCTGTGATACAAAGTTTAGTTCCAATATTTGAAAAAGTGTTGACTATTCCACTTTCTAGTCTTTATGGATGTAATTTTTGTAAACCATACCAAAAATGTGCTTTTTCTTGGGAGAAATATGTGCAAGACCATAGTGGTGTTGGTGGGTGTTTGTGAAGAGTCCAAAATATTGTCAAGAGCTTCCCTTCTTTCCAGGGAGATATTATAGATTTTCTTTTAAAACCTCAAGTATTGTCATTTTTTGTGTTATCTAACTTCTTTTAATGGATGATATAAATGTTTTAAATTTTGATTTTGAAAGAAAAATAATGTTGTTGATTATATGAAGATATAAACCTTGTTTATATATGCTTGTGGAAAATCATTATATTTGGTATAGGTAAATAGGAAAATTAAAGGTGTACTTGAATATGGATCTAGGAGTAATGATGGTGATGAATAGGATCAAGATCCAAGTGAGGGAATTAAGATTGATGAATCTTTAGATGAAAAGTGTGTAAATATGCAACATGAAGAATACCTTGAGGAACCTAAGTTTGTACCTTTCAACACATCAAAATAAGCTAAAATTACAAGACAAGAGAAGATTTATGAGGTTGAATAAGTGAGTGATGAAAATATATAAGAACATGCAAATGAAATGCATTTCAATGTAGATCGAGAAAATTCCATTAAGGATCTTTACAAGTATCCTTATTACTCAGAATAATTTTTTTTTAAATATGATGGCAGGTTTGTGGAGAGTTCGTGTTTTTAAATTTTGAGTGGGATGTCAGTTTTTGAATAGTATTTATTGGGTTATATGTTTATATTTAGTTTCTTAAATTTTTTATACTTTTAGGCTAATCATGATGGTGATTTGAAATATCTTGAAGCACTCTTAAAAAAATTACAACGCTAAGAAATCAAGGCTGCTAGTAAAAAAATGTCGTGTCCATCATATTCAAAGGAAACTAACAAGCCAAATGTTGTATCCATAGAATTATTACCCTTGAAGATACATAATGAATCTAATAGGAAAATCAAAGGAACGAGTCCCAAGAAGAGAGGAAGGGAGACAAATTCTTCAATGAATTTTTTTTACAAAACACGTCAAAAATTTATTTTGAAGATGTAAATGCATGGATCTATTAGAAAATGGTGTGCATGGATGTTTGGGTAGGGTATGAGAGACTTAGTGGCACCATAAATATTGAAATAATTGGTCTCTTTATCCATATACAAATACCCCATTGTGTCCAAGACCTTCAAATTCTCCTTTTAAAATCTAGGGCATTCTCCATCAAACATTAAATCTTATACTTCAGATAAGAATTGAGTTCCGTTGCAGAATGGAAAAATATTTTTTAGCACCTCATGACCCAAAACATTAGGCTCCGCTACATAATGATAAAATCATCACTTCTACAAAATATAATGTTTGTTTGATCTCATAACCTTGCAATTGATTAGAGACTACAAAATAAACAACAATATGCTTTAGTAACTTCCAAAATCTCCTTTATTCATAGCTCATTGAAATGGAAGATATTTCACATAGCACATAAATGTAAGGATAGAACTTGACATTCTAAATTTCTAACATTAAAAAAAATTTACTTGCAATTTTGTATTCACTTTGGACTTTGGAAATCCTCTTTTGATAAAGATGATGATTTTCAAAAATGACTTTCCCTACTTGGTCCTTGTGATTAATTTCATCAATGCCTACATTTTGATTTTCATGCAAAATGACTTGCACAATATAAGCTTGGTTTTTATTCAATGTTTGATTTAGTCTCTCAGAAAGTGATTTTTGTAATTTGCATTGTATACAAATGATACTCGTGCATTTGTATATGTTGTGATGCAAAGTTTAGTTGGAGTCTTTGAAAAAGTGTTGACTATTCCACTCTTTAGTTCGTGTGGACACAATTTTTGTAAACTGTGCATATAAGGTGCATTTCCTTGGTAGCAAGACGTGTGAGAGTGTAGTGGTGTTGCTGGGAAATTGTTAAGAGGCCAAATTAATGTCAATGGTTTCCTAGTTTCTTTCCAGGGAGGCATTACATATTTTCTTTTAAAACCTCAGGTACTGTAGTTTCTTGTGTCATATGACTTCTTTTAATGGATGTTATAAATGTTTTAAATTTTGATTATGAAAGCAAACAAGCGGTGTTGATTATATGAATATCTAAATATTGTCTATATATTCTTTTGGAACATCATTATATTTGGTTTAGGTGAATAGGAAAATGGAGGATGTAAGAAGATCTATTAAAAGTAGACTTGAAGATGGATCTGTGAGTAATGATGGTGATGAAGTGGATCAAGATCCAAGTGAGAGAATTAATATGGATGAACCTTTAGATGAAAAGTGTGTAAAGCTGAAACATGAAGACAACCTCAAGGCCTAAATATGTACCTGTCAACATATCAAAATCCCCTAAAAATACAAGACACAAGAAAATTATTGATGTAGAAGAAGTGAGTGATGAAGAGTTGCAAGAACATGCGATGAATGACATTTCAATGTAGATCAAGAAAATTACATTAAGGATCTTTACAAGAAGTATCCTTATTACTCAAAAGAAAATTTTAAAAATATGATGGTAGATTTGTGGAGAGTTCATGTGTTTAAATTTTGATTGGAATGCCAGTTTTTAAATAGTATTTATTGGGTTACATGTTTACATTTAGTGAATTTATTTTTTTATATTTTTAGGCTGACCAGGATGGTTATTTGAAAGATCTTGAAGCACTCTTAAAAAAATTACAACTCTAAGAAATCGAGGCTGCTAATAAAAAAGTGTCAGGTCTGTCATCTTCAAAGGAAAATGGCAACCCAAATGTTGTATTCATACGATAATTACCATTGAAGCTACATAACACATCAAATGGAAAAATAAAAGGATATATTCCCAAGAAGAGAGGAAGGGAAATACCTTCCTTAACTGACAAAGTTTACAAAACACGTCGCAAATTTCTTTTGAATATTTGAATGCATGGATTTGTTCGAAAATGGAGCTCATGAGGCTGCTGCATATATCTTGATATAGAATTCATGGAATAACATATATCAGGCCTTGAATGTGTCAAGTATAGAAATAATTCGATCAAGTGGCGGTAAATTGTGGAATCCATGGGTGGAGTGGATTTTCCCTCTCCAAGACTAATTCCTGAGAGGAAAGGAAATGGGGAAGCCTTGAAATCAGCCATGTTAAAATTAATTGTAAGGTATTAAATATACTTTGACTGAGTTACCATTATCTCATCATATTCTTTAGATATCTCAATCCCAAGGAACTGTTTTAGTAGGCCCAAATCGCTCATTTCAAAAGCATCATGAAGAGCAGGTTTTATGAAAGCAATCGAAGCAAGTGTGCTTCATGTTATCAAAATATCATCAAAATATAATACTATGATAAGAATATTACCACAATAATACTGTAAATATACATTGGTATCATATTTTCATCTCTGGAAGTTTTGTGAGAGCAGAAAGACATCCATTTTGGCATACCAAGATCTTGAGGCCCGTTTCAACCCATACAATGATTTCTGAAACTTGCATACCAAGGAAGGATATGATGTATACCCTTCAAGCTTCTTGATGTATATTTACTCATTCAGGTCTCCATGAATAAAATCACTCTTTACATCCATGTGATGCACCTCCCAGTTCTTGGATGTGGTGATGGCCAAAACTAGTCTTATGGAGTCCATCTTTGCCACTGGTGCAAAGGTCTCATGATAGTCCACTCCTTAGACCTGGGAGAACCATTTTGAAACCATAAATGCCTTGTATTTTTAGGTTGTTCCATATGTAAAAAAAAATTTCCAATACACCCACTTGTACTAAACTAATTTCCTCTGAGGTGGAATGGAAACTACCTCCCAAGTTCAATTTGTTTGAAGAGATTTAAACTCTTCGTCCATAGCAGATTTCCATCTCGAATCTTTCTGAGCATGGTAGTAGGACTTAGGATATAACCCAAACATTAAATAACAGGTATCATATAGAAATTAATCATGACAATAGAGATAAATACCTTCTCTTCAAAAATAATACCAGGTTCTTCTTGGATCACCAGGATTTCCAATGTTTGGCCCGACGAAAGAGAGTATATTTGTGGCCCAAGTTGGGAGATGTGTTGGAACATAAGAATATGATTCTGAACCTGATATATTTTTATCACTGATATGAGATATCATATCTACAAAATAATATCCTTCACTCCCACTTTCATCACCCAAATGATCAACAGAACAGGAGGGAATTTCTGCAGAATTTTCTTCAACTAGTTCTACCTCTTGGAGAGGTTCTTCAAAACGAACACTTATTTCAATGAAAATTTGTTTGGTTGTGATATTCAGAAGTTTGAATCCATTATATTATTATATATATATATAATGAAAAAAAATTCAATACTTTGCGGTTGCAAATATTTCCTCTTGTCAAGCGGAATTCGATCCCATGCAATGGACCCAAAAACCTTGAAATTTGACACATCCGGCTTGTGTCCAAAATAGGATTTGAAAGGAGTATTTCCTTTCACAGAAGAGTGAGGGACTATGTTATGAATGTGAGTAGAAACATTCATGACCTCATCCCATATTTTAGCATCTAAACCTTTGGCTTCCAGCATGCAAGTAGTCATCTCTTTGAGGACCTAGTTTTTCCTTTTCGCTACACCATTTTGTTGGGGTGTTTAGGGAAGGGAATGCTGGATTTGGATCCCACGGTCAGAAAATATTTGCATAAATTTAGAATTTATATAATCCCATCCATTATCATATCTGAGATAATTTATCTTTCTCCTAGAGGAATTTTCAACCAATGCTTGGAACTCAGTGAATCTTTCCAAGACTTCAGATTTTTCTTTAGGAAGAAAACCCAAGTGTATCTAGAGAAATCATCAATGAAGGTAAGTAAATACCATGAACCGCTCATGGATGTTTTAGGCATGGGTCCACTGATATCAGAATGTATTAGCCCCAAAATACTTTTTGTACGGCTTGCCTTTCCCCGATCAAACTTGTGCTCAGGGTGTTTTCTAACAATACAACCTTTGCAAATTACACTAGAAGCTTTGATGGCTGGGAGGCCTTCAACCATGGAATTTTTATGAATTTTCTCGAAGTATTTGAAGTTAAAATTACCAAACCTCTCATTCCATATTCTACTGAACTCATTCCCATGATTTAGAAGAGCGTTGGGCTTTGCATCTGCCACAAACTAGAAAAACTCATAGGCCTTAGCATGATGGTTTGCTATGCATGTTGTAACAAGTTTCCCAGATGCAATATCAGTGATTTCAACATCATTCGGGCTGAAATTAACTCTCTTGGGAACTCTGGTATGATTCATTTGATATAAACTCAAAAGATTGGAGGCCAGGAGGGTACATACAGAACATCAAAAACGCTGCCATGTTCAAGTTTTACTGTACCTTTGCATTTCAAAACAATTTTAGAATCATCTCCCATGTGGATGGGAATGATTTTGTCGATGTCCAGGGATGAGAAGGATTATCTGCTTTCCATCATGTGATTCGAAGATCCAGAGTCTATGAGGAGATATTTGGGCTTTGAGGTGCTTTCCATGAGAGCATGTCCTCTTTCTTGTTGGGTATCCCAATCTTGATTATCTCTATTCTAAACACTCTTTGAAATATGATATTGTTTCTCTTGAGGAGAAGAGTCACATCATCAATATTTTTCTTCATGCAGGCATGTTCAGGGTGAAATACCTTCCCTCAATAGGAACACTTGACTTTCTCTTTGCCTTGGTTTCCTCTGTTCTTGTGTTTCTTTGAGCTGGAAGAATCTTCTTGTTGTTGGTTCTTTTCTTTAGGCTTTGGAGCATCAAATTTAGCCTTTTGATTATTCTTCTTTCCTTTACCCTTCGTATATTTGGGCCTCAAAGAAAGTAGTACTTGATATTTTGAGGATCTGATGATCCCCATCTGCACAAGCTTGTCATGCTCGTTTACGAGGGACTCAATGAAGGCATTGAGAGAAGGAATTTTCCAATTTGGGATTATTAGCTTCCCAGTATGGAATGTGGAAACAAAAACTAAATATTGCGAGCCAAGTTTTGAGAGGATAGCTAGGATGAGCTGATCATCATCCTTCTCAACCTTCCATTGCTTTAACTGGAACACCATGTGCTTGAATTTTTTGAAGAAATCATTCATAGTTTTGTAGTTTCCTGGATTCATGGAAATCAGCTCATTCTCTAGCTGATAGATCCATAGATCATCTTTCTTATCAAACAAGGAAGCAAGCTTATCCCAAATCTCCTTAAGAGTCTTCAATCCCATGATGTGGAAAAGAAGATTTTGGGAAATAGACAGACACAAGAAACCATAAGCTTCATCCAGCTTATTCCAGTACTTTCCTTGTCAATAACATTTGTTGGCTCTGCTTCTATGTTCATTGTAACACTATAGAGCCCTTTTGAACGGAGCTAAATCTCCATGTCCTCTTTCCTTTGGTGGTAATTGAAAGGAGTAAGAGGATTCAAAGAAGAACCCATGGAGTTGAGGTAGAAAATGCAGTGAAGGACCTATAAAAACCTATAATCAACACAAAAATGGCACCTTACGGTTGAACAACCTGCACATTTCATGTTTTCATCACACCCAACTTTATTGATCAAGAAAGCTTGATAAACAATTCCTTTGCTTATGACATATGTGGTAAACCTTCAGCTTCTGGTACAATGCTTGAATTTTTGAGCTTTTTTCTCAAATTGCATGCTATATCCACCAAAAATCATGTTTTTGAAGAAGAGATTCATCCCACCATGGCTCTAATACCATATTAAATTCATTCACAACAATATTGAGACTAAGCACAGACTTACAAGAGATTCAAGACAAGTTAGGCATGAAATGACATAACATGACTGCAATTGGAGGTTTTAGTTGTATATTATTAATAATAGAATAAAATCAATGACACAATGTCATGCTAACTTGCATGAATGCAAGAAAATTAGAATTCACTAGAGGTCATTCAAATTGTATGGATGGGTGTAGCTTAAATGTCCATTAGCCACACTGAACACACCAGTTAACCACTAATATAGCCATGATTGACTCTAACCGAGTCCTAAGTGAATTGGAGTGTAGTAAATGAACGATTATAACTGAATGTAACTCAACTGCATGTCAATCAGTAGGTGGGAGTGCATCACTAACTCTAGTAATCTCTGATTAAGTGAACTGAACTAATACTAGTCACCAGAAGTTGTTGGAGGCACATTAACTCACTCCAGTTCAGCCAAATCAGCCCAAAATAGACAATGACATGAGGGAGGCGCCTTTACAACTCAGCTTAACTGATTGTTAGGCGAAACAATATTTAGTTAATTAATTGGTGCACTTATGACACTCAGATCACCCTAGAATTGCTCCCTGATTAAAGGAGGAAGACTAGTTAGCCTCTTTGATTGAAGGAGAAGGCTTACTTGGCCTCCTTGATTGAAGGAGGGCATGGGTGTGTTGATGTTGATGTCATGGTGTGTTGATGCTGATGTCATGGTGTGCTGATGTTGATGCTTATTCGAGTAAAAAAACTTAGGATAGTGGTTAATTAGGCCAAAATTGACCAAATAGGTGTGTGGGTTGGATAATGACTCCAACACATCGAACATTAAATTATATAGTTGAGAGAAGAATTTTTCACATGTCATCATATAGTGTGAAAGATATTTATTATTCTAAACAAATACACTTAATACATAATAAACACCAATGTTTAATAGTGAAAAGTCCCAGTGGTAGTATTTCCTCGGTCTTGGGTATCCTCTAAGCAAAGACATATCATTCATTCCAAACAAAACAAAACTTTTACAGTAAAAAATCCCAGTGGAAGTAGCACCTTGGTCCTTGGTCTTCTCTAAGGAAACAACCTCTCTATTTCATATATACAACAATAAAAATAAATGGGGATTCATTCATCTATACCCTAGCCCTATTTCCATTTACATCCATAGTAGACTTTTAGAGATCATAGGGATGAAGAATGAGGAAGGAGAAAAAGGAGAAAAAAACCATGTGATAGATCTGGATGACCTTTCCCATCTCAAAAACTTGTTGAAATAATGAACCTCCTATTTTTCATCTTTGCGTGTATTTTTAATGTGTTTGTAATATGAATATTCTTCTATGCATGGTTTGCTAGCGAGCCTATCATTTCTCCCAAATGAATATTTTGGTTAATGAACTATAACTAAATTGGCATGCACATTCCTACTCAAGAATCATGGGCTAATTTTTTCTCATCTTCTTATCCTTTTCCCATGTTTTCCTTCATCTCCTTTCTAGGGGCCTGAGGTGGTCCTACTATATCCATTGTTGGAGAAAGTCGATGTTGGGCCACCTGTTCTTCAGATTCATGTTTTCTTTAACATTTTTATAGTTTTCCATATATGATCTATTGGTGATGGGTTATTTTTCAATATTCTGAATGCCTTGTCTAGCTTTGATATTGGAGTATAATCCATGTATTTTATGATGCTCAACAAGTATTTCAATAATTTATAGAAAATAAATACATGATGTAATTCATGAAGTATCTATTATGGTGTTGGGGGAGTGGGTCACTGAGTTATGGAAGTCAATTCAGGCATATTTTATTTAAACATTTGATGGTACAAGTCAACTAAATATAGCTCATCCTTCTATTCACAAGGGATTGGAATCACGTTGTGAACCATGTCAGCAAGTATCCATAAAAAAAGATTAACCACATTCACAGAGTCTTTCAATTTATCTTCTAATATCATTATAGAGTCCAATATCTAAATGTTGTTGTCTATACTAATAATAACATTAGTTTTTCCACTTATCTAAATGGATTTTAACTACTCTGGTGACAAAGTATTGATAACAATTCTGACTATCTTGGATATTTGACACTTTTCCTTTATGTTTTCTTTATTTTTCCTCATGTAATCAATTGATTCTAAGACTATTTTCTAGTAACTCAATAAACTCAGGCCTTAGGTAGTTCTTGAAAGACGAGTGTCCATAAGCAATGTTTAACTATCGTTGTTTCCTCTATCATAAGTGCCTAATTTCTAGCTTTGTTCAGTTTCTGCTATAATTCTACTAGTCATTGATCCTTAGTAGCTATATTTATATTCAAATTATGCACTGTATCCTATCAGGTATTTATTTTACCTCTTTGTGTCTTCAAGATTTCATCTCTTTTGTGTATAGTTTATTTTAATTTGACAATTTCCATAAGAGAACCTGATGCTTTATCTTCCAATTCCTTCCATTCTTTCTCCGTTTCATCTAATTTTTTCCTCAACTTATCAATGTATTCCATGGGACTTGTGTCTTGGAGTATAATGAGAGTTAACTCTGACTTCTTTTTATCTTTGGTCATTCTTGCTTCATAAGCTGTGATTTGAGCTATTGCATCATCTAGATTATTTTGAAGTTCTTTCCATTTTCCTTTTGATTCTTGGAGCTCTTTAATTATCCTTTCATTGACTTATTTTTATTCCACTACTGAAGCATGTTTTTCCTGAGAATTTATAGTTCACCTTTTAATTGCTGCTTTCGAGACATTACTTGAAGGGTAGATGGAAATGCTTGCTCATATGCCTATTTTCCAATTCTTTGATATTCGGATCTTTTAAATCTAGAATATTAATTACCTCTGCTAACTGTTGTGTTCAAGGTATTCTATTGGATATAACGTTCTCTAATCTCTTAGTTCCCCCCTCAAAAGTTTCTACTCTGGATCTTAGAAGCTGATTGGTAGTGCTCAAGGCTTCAAATGTTTCTTTGTACATATACATATCTACATAATTTTCCGCATATTTATGGTACACCACACTTTTGGACCCTTTAGCCAAGGATAGATAATCTTCAGGGGGTAGCTCTGATGTGCCTATGGTGAATTGAGACATCTTCCATTCTCTAGGTTGCATATTTATGTATGCTTTTTGCGCCAGGTGTTCCATTCTAATTAGTTTGGAGACATATTTAATGGGATCAAAATTTTGGATCAACCTATTCTTGGCTTGAGAGTCTAGTGATTATGTGATAGGAAATATTTACGTATCCTTGGATATTCTCTCTTTATATTGCTCCAATAAGATAAAAGGATTAGGAATTTTGAATGAATCAACCTCTTCACTCTCATTTACTTGTTGTGGTATTTCCAGGAGTGTGGCATAGGGGAGAGGATCCCATGGATCTTTTACATTTTCTTGTAGACAATTATTCATTAGACTCAACAGTAAGAAGATCAAGCTTAGTAAGTTTTTCACCTTCTTTTTGTGATCTTTATTGAATTGGATTAATATCTTCTAAAGAGAAAAGTATGCTAGATTCATTTATTTGTGTCTTACCAGGACCCACTTCCTCTTCTTACGTCTTAGCATTTTTCTTCTAAGGTTCTTCTAGGAAAATTTCTTCTACTCTCCTTTTAGGATATTCTATAGAATATCTTGTTTCCTCAAATTCTTCCTCTTTAGTCCCAACATATGATATTTGAATTTACTCTTTCATGGGTGAACATAGAAGATATATTTGATACTTGAAAGTTCCTACTACCTGCTCTTTTCTTATCTCATTCATGGATTGAAACATATGCTGAGTAATCATGGCAAGAGATTCTTTTGATTTTTGAGTTTATCATGTTGTTGAAAAACCTTAAATTTGTTCTGGTTAACCAATCTCTATCATGAGTGGTGTTTGAGTGTTTCTCTCCTGCAACTCCTTTTCTGATTGATCATGCTCCTACCTTGGTGGGATATTAGTATATTCATCTTTATCTATACCAAGTCCAACTTTTCCTTATTTAGGGACCTCTATGTCAACTATCGCTGAGGGAATTTGAGAGCCTTGATGTGTTTCATGTACATAATCCCCTATACCTAATCTTCTAGGCCTCCTCACGAGTTGAATGAATTCTATACTCCCTGTTACTTCCTTCCCTAATCCCTATCCTATATTGAAACCCTTGTATAACATCATTAGCATGTCTTTCACATATTTCTATGACTTTCCAGGGGTTGGAGGAAAAGAAACGTTAGTCATTTTTATCTCTTTGCCTTTATTACCACATTCATCTTTCAAAAGAGATCTTTATTGTTCTTCTTTTTTCTCAACTCATCATGCTATCCAGGATACTTCTTTACTTCCATCACGTGCATTATATGACTCATATAATTCATCAAATTGATGATCATCTGGGATATGATGGTAAGGTATATATGTTTTATGTAAATATTTTCACATCCTCCACCAGGATCCCTTCCTATTCTAATATTTCATACCTTGTACTTGAGTTTACTCATATTTATTATTTTGTAAAGGAGTAATGATTTTCAATTCCTTTGCGGGAACTAGTTTCCCTTCAAGTCAATAAAAGGTGTAATGAGGTGGTAGTTCAGTGTGCTAAGGATCATGATCAAGAAATGATTTCTTGATCTCTTCAACAAGATTTTTTCCTTCTTGAATAATTTTATGTACCTCTTCAAAAGAGTATTTAGTTGCTATATTTTCTACTTTAGGTCGAGGATCACGATCTTGTCGGTTCACCATTATTCTCTTATTTTCTTGACCAATAGTGAAACATGGGTCATATTTTTATGCTGAATTCAGAGGAAGAACAAGATTTTTAATGATTTGTACAACTGCAGTAATGTATCTCTTATGATTAATAACATATCCTCCCATTGATATTTGGAATTCAATTCTACCATTCCTCTTTGATTGAAAATAATGAATATTAAATACCTCTATCATCTGACTTTGATATTCAAGGAAACAAATATCGGAGGTAAGGAGTTTGGGTAATTTTTGAGGAGGTTATTTAGTGACATGCAACTTGATCAATTTGTAATCTTGTTACAGGTACCAAACACCTTTTTTTGTAGCTTCTCCAAGCTACATATACAACCTGATTTCTTGAGGCATGCATTCTGATTCTTTCCCTTGAATTAAATTAAATGCATAATAAATAAATATGGACACAAACCGTATCCATGACACATCCTTTCCTTCTCATTTTTTTATCCAAGGAATCCAATCATACACTCTATTTGGTATTCCATTCTTATTTTTGCACAGCTCAAGGTTTTCAAAATGGCGAGATTGATGGAAAATCGACAAGAAAACTAGGTAGGAATAATATATGAAAACCCTAGTTTCTTCAAACACTGCTAATTGGTTTATGATCCCTACTTACAAGGATTTTGTATAATTGATACTGGGAATGTTATCATTATTATCTCTATAAATCAAATCTTCCTTTCCTTCTTCAAACTTCTCATTAGAATATTTACCCAATATGATGGTAAAGGAAGAGATAGTTTGTTGGTTCCATGGTGACAAGTTAGCTCAGATCTAGGGCTTAAGATGATCTGTTTGCTCATTTGGTACATACCAAGTGTCTTTGTATCTTCTCCCTTTGAGAGGAATCTTGCTTTGCATAATATTCAACTTGTTTTTTTAAGGAAAATTGAGTCCTGTCATTTGTAGTCCCCAACATGTTTGCGATGGATTTAGTAGAAATATCGAAGAGGATTCTTCCATCATTGTACTTAACAACTTCCTTTTCACTATTATAATTACTAGTTCATAATTGAGCAAATTCAAGAAACAGGAAAACATTAGGGACTAAATGCTGGGCCAGCTGGGACTCCCAAAATATAGACATTTTGGGTGATTTTCCTTGAAAATTTTGAATTTTCTTGAGGGCTACTCCTATCAACTTTTTGGATGATATTTTGGTATGAGGACCAACCTAATTCCACTCTTCTATAAAATCTGGTAAACGAGTTGAAGAGGTCTCAGAAAGGTATGACTAGTTTGAAAGGGATGTGGAAGAGGTTGACTAAGATGGAACAACTTTATTCCTACCCATTTTAATATTTTTGTCGCTTCACAGAATCAGTTGTGATTTTGAGTGCAAAAGAGGGGGAAATATATGAGGATATTAGATACATAGGATATCAATAAATTAGGAACTGTGATTTTGAGGAACTACGCAACCATTATAGGTGATTATCATAATCAAAAGATGAAAAATTTTACTTACTTCGATACATTGCAATTGTATGAACTGGAGCCTTGAATGTATTTTCTGATATCATGTGCCCTCAGACTTAGAAGCATAAACTGGTAAATTCTCATTTCTAATTCTCTTCATATTTTATAGAGCTAAACTATGAGTTTTTTTTATATTTAAATTTTTTTTAGCTTTCGAGATCCTTAAATTCTTCACTAATGACCATTTAAGTCATGTTTGGATCATGACTGACACCTTTTAGGGGAACATATAGTCGTAATTTTGGCTTTATATTTGGTGCAAATGGTCTAGACTTTAGCTTACTCTAAACTTACATATCATGATAATCATTTCATATGGAGGTATATATCATGAAAATCATTGTAGACGGTGATAAGGATAGATCTTAGTGAATTTTTAGACTTGCTTTTTTTCAATCAAGATTTAAGTTGGTGGCAAGTTGTACCAAGAAATATTATTTTTTTATGAAGGTTTGATATCCCATGAGTGGTGTAGATATTATTTAATATATAGATCAATATTTTGACATGCTAGTTATCTTACATGCTTTAATTTTTATCTATCTATTTCCAATGGTTGAGATCTGTTTTCTTCTTGTTGCACTTTTAATCTAGATTGTTGACAACATAAACTAAGATTGCATGCAACTATGATTTAATTTGAAGTTATTGTGAGACCCAATATGGACCATCATTGGTACACAAATTTGTGGCTTATATTTCCTTCCATCTGCTGTTGCGGATCATTTAGGATTTCCCTAAGGTTATGACCAACAGTTTATCATAGCCATATTCAATCAGGGAGAGTCATGGGAATGTGCGCGATTGGGGATTTTTGCTGATGATTGGGATTAGATACTAGGATAATTAGGAATGTTGAAGGAAAAAACCCATGTTGTGGGTGCCTGCATGGGAAAAAATGAATCAACAACTTGGATCATTGGACTGATTAAGCGCTAATGGTTTTTATTTTATGAGATTTTTTTTTATTTTCTTTTAATGTCATTTAAAAAAATAATTAGCATGGATCGTTAGGAGGTATTTTGATATTTTTTTCCATGTATGCAGAGGGTTGCATGGAAACCTTTTGGATATTATATGGACCTTTGTTTTAATTTCACTAAGGCTTAAATTCAGAATTATTTAATGAGGAACAATTCGTCGTATAAGCTAGTGCTGACCAAAATTAATGTAGAATAAAAAATTTGGAGTGGTGAAGGAAATGAGTAAAACTACCACTGAGAAATTTAAGGGCAGAATAAGATAAGATGGAGGGTAGAGAAGACATGAGATGAAGAACATGAAATGGAAAAGAAAGTAGAGCAGTCGAGACCATATATCTATAATAGTTTTCTGAATTTCAATTTTGGTTGATAAATTGTAAACCCTGCTTGAGACTAGGACTAGGGGGCATTTTTAAAATTTTTGTGAATGAAGAGTTCCTCTCAAACTCTGTGATTTCCATGTAATATTCCATTTTATGAGAAAATTATAGTAGCTGAATGATAAATTTTAATGGTCTTTTCTGTGTTTGGAAGAGTGTTTAAAATTGTTCCTTTAAAGAGGTTGTGTGTTTTTTTGCTACAGTCTTATAGTGTTTTCTTCATTATAGAACATGTGCGATTGCAACACAAATTCATTTCTAAAATCACACTGAAATAGACAAAAATTTTAGAGACCCAAAATTTCACTTTAAATTTTGGACTAGAGATGACATTTAATTCTCTACATGTCACCATTGCAAAAATTAATGGTCATGTTTAATTTTCTAATCATCGCAATTGAAAAATCTAGTGGTGAAATTTTTTTTTGTGCACATCACCATCGTAGAGATTAACGATGATGTTTATTTCTGAATATAACCATTCACAAATAATTGGTGACTATCCTTGAAGGTTTGTAACAATTTTTTTTAATTAAATTGAATCAAAAATGATGACAGTGCTTTCTTGCACACCGCCAATGAGGTTATGATGATGATCATTAAATATATGTCACTACTATTATTTTCCATTGTTGATGGTTACTGACCAAAATAATAATGGTTATTGGTTACCTACCTTGCATGTCTCCATGTCTCCTTACTCTTGGCTACGTCGCCTTTGGAAACATTTGATTTTTTGTGACAAAGGCCATTTAAACCATCACCAATGTTGTTAGGGTGATGATCATTGAAGCTATGTCATTGTTTTCCTCTAGAATTGGTGATAGTGTATGACCATCATGATTGATTTTTATTACTGACACACTTAATGCATCTCCATATCTCCTTCACGTTTGGCTACGCTACCTTTCGTGATGTTTAGTTTTTGGTGATAGATGCAATTTTAACTGTCGACAATGAGGTTATGGTGATAGCCATTAAATATATTTTACTATTGTCCTTAATAATTGGTGATTGTCTCTATCCTTCATGGTCAATTCTTATTAGTGATGGGCTTCATGCGTATCCATATCTCCTATCCTTTTCGTTATGTTTTCTTTGGTGACGTTCGATTTTTTGTGATGGAGACCATTTTAACCGTCACCAATGAGATTATGGTGATGATCATTAAATATATGTCACTATTATCCTTTGGAATTGGCAATATTATCTACCCATCATGATTATAGTTTATTGTTGATGTACTTAATGCATCTCCATATCCCCTTTTATTTTGGCTACGTCGTCTTTGGTGTTGTTCATGTTTTGGTGATGAAGGCCATTTTTACTATCACCATTGAGGTTATGGTGATGTTTTTCTCCAATCACCGTAATCATTTTTTTCTTATAGTGATTGAAGGAGTATTTTATACCAAGTATCAAATAAGCGGGAGGAATATTTGCTTACCCCATAGTGCCAAATATTCTAGAGAAGGGAAATTGTTCTAGCCAGATTTTGAATGAATTAGAGGTAGCATGGTTTCCAAGGTGCATTAACTACTCTTTACAAGTGTTTTCATCCAAACATTTCCATAAAAAAACCCTAGACAGTTCTAGAATGAGACATGACATCTGTTGTAAATTACACATGAGGGTGAATTAATTCCTTGCCTTCAAATATCTAGGTCTGGATATGGTGATTGAACAATACAACAAAGTTATAATACCCATTGCAATGACAATGTAATGTGTATGCAATATGTTGTTAGGACTATAAGGGTTTAACAAAGTATTTTCTAGTAATTTATGTAAATCATATACTATCATCAATATTTTTTGAGGTTATAAAGTCTTAAACACAAACTTTGTACTAAATCCCTTATGTCAATATTGGTATATACCTAAATATTATCACTTGAAGTTTAAAATAAACATATCATCAAAGTTTGACAATGATTTGGGGCTATAACCATGATGCATAATATGCTCATAATCACAAAACATTAAACCCATTGTTCTAGGGTGTGCTCATTATAATGGAGGAAAACAATTACTTTCGTAACTCATAATCATAGCACAAAATTAAAGAACTAGAATGGAGTGTGATGTGCATTCTTCTTAAACTAAAAAAAAATGTATCGCGTTTTTCAGTACTAGAATAGGTTGTTACATACTATGTTATATGCCTTCAACAAATCTAATTTAGTCAATATTTCATGATACCCAAGTTAGTTACAAATAACTACTCATTAATGGTGATCCATAGCTTCCTAATTGAATATAGTCTTTCTGTTACAGTCAACTTGACTGATTCAACAGTAGGAAACCTACTATTGAGATTCTTTTCTTCCAAGTGTTCATCAAGACCATGCTCACTTTATTGTCTTCAACTAGTCACACACATCAACTAGTTGACTATTCTAGTAAGCCAGTCGACCATACTTCCACCATTTATGAACTTCAATTCCAATCAGCTTAATAACTAGTTGACTATCGAATTCGATTGTCAATTTTGATGCGAATAATATAACACACCCAAAATTATCCCACTTGTTTTTTTCTTTGCATTAATAGGATATTAATAACTATAGTTCACTTAAGGAATACTAACAAGTCCATATTTTTGGAATTTCTAGTAGCAAGGAAAATGGATGGGAAGCTAGGGAGTACACATCGATGGAGAGATGAAAAGTTCAGGATGCATGCTTCCAGATCTCACACCGTCAATAGGAACAACCTTATGCAAGGAATCAATGGGGGATTCTAAGGGAGGCACCACAAACCACTACCAAATAGAGAACTCTTAAAAAACAACAGATCTGAATCCCTAACAAGATCCAAGCTCCAAAACAGATGAAGGAAAAAAAACAGAAGAAAAACTAATGTAGAACAAATATACAATAAGAAATACAAGAAAATGCTTACTGAAAGAAAAGGAAATGCCCACTCTACAAATCAAATAAGAAGGCATTAGAACACACATTCAACACATGAAATATCATGCCCTAATAGGCAATTTTGTCGGCATCTGGTCCTCTGATAAAACCCTAGCATGATGGATCAATGTTACCTAGAATCCTCATGGACACTCCGATCTACATCATAGAGCCAAAGGTTTTTTCATAGTTATCTTCCTCAATCTAGAGGACACAAATAGGATATTTGAAGGAGGACCATATTCCTATAACTCTGTGGGTCTCTTTCTAAAGCCTTGGAAAGAATGCTTCATCTAGTAGGAGGATCTAACATTCATCCCAATATGGTTAAGTTTCTACTCTCTCCCCTCCGAATACTAGAATGAGAACATATTGGAAGCTATGGGTAATACCATTGGGGATTTTGTGAAAAATTCAGAATAAAAAAAAGAATGAGATACACTTCATATGCTGGAATATGTGTTTACATGGACATCACAAGAGATATTCCAGAAGGGATCAATCTAAGCTGCGAATATTAAGACTGGTTCCAACCAATAGATTATGAATAAATTCCTTTTCGTTGTAGACGCTACCATGAACAAAGAACTCTTTTCAAAGAATCCTAAGAACTCCCCAACAAACTCACAAAATGGTAAGGAGGTAAAGGATGTAGAGGGTTTTATCATAATCTCAGGCAGGAACCACGCAACAAAGAGAAACTCTAGCCCCAAGGTAAATAAAAAACCACTTTCCTCTAACTCTTTCGAAGTTTTACACTCAGAACAATTGATAGAAAATAAAGATCTGAAAGAAACGAACCAAGCAGAAAAATTAGGAGAATTTTATAATAAAGGTCCAGGGATGGAGACTCACTACCATATAAACCCTCCAAAGAAAGAAACAAACCTGGAAATTTTGGAAAAAGAAAAATACGACATGGACATAGGAGATTTGGATCTTAATGAACTAGAAAAATATTTTTAGGACCCAGAAAAAGGAGTCATTCCCTCCCAACATGTGGTTTTACTCAAAGAAGCCATTATCAAAATGAGGAAACCTAAAACCCTTGGGGTTATCCCAGAAAACCCTCAAGCTAAGATACATGAAGAAATAAAAATAAATAGCAATGAGAAGTGGGTAAGAAGAAGCAATCAACAAATAATTAAGGAAATAGGGGAAAACTTGTTTGCCTTGGGCCAATTTCCTACCATAGAGGTGACATTATCTATATTACTTAAACCCTCTCAATGAAACTCATCTCCTGGAATATCAGCGGGTATAATATACTCTTAAAAAAATGTATCTTGAAAAAGAAAAATGTCTCTGAAAAACCCTCTGTCATGTTTATTCAAGAAACAAAATGCCCTAAAATAAACTTTAAAGCAACATGGGATAAAATTTGGAAAGGAAACGAAGCAGTAGAAATTGATGCAATAGGAACTTCAAGAGGATTCAACATCATATGTAATCTTCATGAAGTAAGTATGAATATATTTCTAGCAACCTGATACACCATTTATGTAGAATTTCATATCATAACAACCAGTCACAATGGAATTCTCACAAATGTCTATGGACCATTCTCCAAATCCCCAAAGCAATCCTTCTTAGATTCCCTCAACATGTTGCATCATTGGGTCAGAAAAAAGCTCTGGATCATGGGGGGACTCCAACTTAATACAAAACCTAAAGGAAGAAAAGGTGGATTGTGTAACCTAAGCACTCACAATGTTTCTTTTGACAAAACGATAGATGACCTATCTTTGGATGACATATCCAAAACTAATAACATATACACATGGAACGATAAAAACATAGGAGATAGCTTCATAGCCTCTCATCTTGATTGATTCTTGATCTCTGAATCTATCCTCATAAGAGGCACTAACATATCCACTCTTGTTCTACCAACAACGGGTTCAGATCACTGGCCTATCAGTATGGATTGGAGAAGTATGGGGGAACATCTAACAAGACCCTTTATATTTGGGAAATTTTGGCTCACCCATCCAAACTTCTAAACATATGCAACAATGATGGAAAGGCTTCCAACCTCCTGAGGGAAATCCAATGTAAAAATTTCAACATAAATTGAAATGCATGAAGGATAAGGTAAAAAAATGAAACAAAGAGCACTTCAACAACAATCATTTGGAAAAGCAATGTATGAATCTCAACTTGAAGAGTTACAAAGGATCATTATCAAATATGGACACACTGAAGCTCTCAAGGAGGAAGGAAAGAAACCATAGGAATATTTGGATGCCAGGAAAACCCAAGAAGAAATATTATGGAAATCAAAATCAAGAAATACGTGGCTAAAAGAAGGGGAAAGGAACTTTTTCTTTTCTTTCCTGTGCACCAATTCAACATAGGCATGCTAACATGATAGTTCACCTAAAAAAAGAAGATGGAACAGAGGCATAAACCCATAAAGAAATAGAACATACCCTCACTAGTCACTTGAAAAACTTAATGGAAGAACCTAATACAAATAGGAATAAAGCTATGGAGGAGATTCTAGAACACATTCCTGCTCTTGTTACTCATGAACAAAATGAAATACTACTAAGACCCATGGAGCTTGCAGAAATAGAAGAATTTGTTAAGAAAATGAAAAATGATAAAGCCTCCAGGCCTGATGGCTTTAATACCAACTTCTTTCATTCCTTCTAGGAAACCATAAGGAAGAAGTCTCAGAAATTATTGAAGATTCCATAAGAATGGGGAAAGTTATAAAGGTCTTTAACTCAACCTTTCTCTCTCTGATCCCCAAATAAAATGGATCAAAATCCCCATGTAAATTCAAACCCATCTCTCTTTGTAATGTGATTTTCAAAATTATTACTAAAACCATTTCCAACAGACTCAAGCCTCTTCTACCCTCACTAATCTATGTGGAACAATCAAGCTATGTTGAAGGTAGAAAAATAATTGATTGAATACTCCTATCCCATGAAATCATCCACACCCTCAAAACCACTGAAAAACCCAGAATGTTAATCAAACTGGATCTCTCTAAGGATTTTGAAAAACTTAACTGGAATTTTCTAAAGAAGATGTTGCCAGCGTTTGGTTTTTGTAACCATTGGGTTAAATGGATATTGAATTTAATCTCAACCAAATTATATTATATTCTAATTAATGACACCCCTTCTAATAACTTACATCCTACCATAGGCATAAGACAAGGAGACCCCCTATCCCCCTTTCTGTTTATTCTAATGGAAGAAGGTATAGGGCAACTTCTCAAAGCAAAAAACCAAACTCTTGAACTAAAGGGTCTCACCATACACCCCCTTATGATTTCTCAACGCCACCATCAATTCATTGATGAAACCCTTCTTATCGGATGCTCTTTGGTACAGGAAGCTAGACATTTCAAAAACAATTTACAAACTTTATTTAAAGCAAGCAAACTGGATATCAACAAAGAGAAATATCAAATATTTTTCTTCAATATCTACAAATTCACCAAGCGTGACATCCTCCATATTCTAGAATACCTTGAAGGATCCCTACCCACCAAGTATCTGGGTGCCCCTCTAGCTGAATCCATAGTTAAAAAATATCTTGGAAATACCTTTTTGACAAAATGAGACAAAAACTCATTTGCTGGAATTTCAAATCAATCAATCTCCCGAGTCGTCTTATCCTAGTCAAAGCAGTCTTGCAAAATATGCCTATATATCTTTTCTCTATTCTTGCAGCCCCAAAATCTATCATTAAAAAAATTGGGTTATTCAATGCACTTTCCTCTGGGGAGGGACAAATAGTCATAAAAAATGGACCCTTTTGGACTAGAATACGGTTTGCACACCCAAATATAAAAGATGCTTAGGGCTAAGATATCTCGCAACTAGTAATCAAATTTTTAATGCTAAAATATGGTGGAAATGGATTACACACTCCTCAGAACCTTGGGAAATCCTTTGGCATGTCAAGTATGCCTCAAACTAGGAAAAACAAAATCTTATCATATTCTTTGAAAATCTCAAAGGGTCACACATATGGAACTCTGCTCAAGCTAATCGCGACATCATACAACAAAACAACTTTTAGAAAATTCGCAATGGTGAATCAATTTTTTTTCCTTGACTCATGGAACCAACAAAACCCCCTGATGGAATATTTCAACACCCTAATGATAAGTGATAAACTTAGGTCTATGCACAAAAAAAAGGTCAAAGACATGTAGATAGAAGACAATACTGAAGAACACTTCAGA
The DNA here is from genome assembly GCA_001517045.1 of Pseudotsuga menziesii. Classification (NCBI taxonomy): domain Eukaryota; kingdom Viridiplantae; phylum Streptophyta; class Pinopsida; order Pinales; family Pinaceae; genus Pseudotsuga; species Pseudotsuga menziesii. The sequence continues at coordinate 253,846 of LPNX011137630.1, forward strand.
AAATGGAAAAACATATAATGGAGGAAAAACTTGATCCCAGAAGAGGATATCCAATATTTTTGGGAAAATATTCAAACCAAGCAAATCAAATTTTACAATGGAAATGATAAGATCAGATGAGGATTCTCCCAAACTTGAACTTACAACTTGAAAGAAGCCACTTTGCTTCTCAATAATATCTCTAATGAACCCAATGAAGGAAAATGGAGGAAAATATGGAAATCTAACCTCTGGCCAAAAGTATCCTCCTTCTTATGGTTTTTGTTGCATATCTGCATACTAACATGGGACAACATGATAAAAAAAGGTTATAGTTAGCCTGCATGATGCTGCATGTGCAGAAAATAAGGAAAAACAATTAATCATCTTCTTTATGAATGCAAATTTGTGGATGTGATGCCAGGTTCGAGCTAGCAGGACTAAATTATCCAAATTAGCAAGAATCACTGATTAAAATCTTTTTCTTTGGAAAACTTTAACAAATTTCCACAACTCAACTTCTTCCACAATTTCCTTTCTGCAACACAACCTTTCCGCAACATCCTTTCCACAATTTCGGATTGTGGGAATAACTTTCCCCATATTCCAAAAAAAAACCGACTTTCGCAATTATTTGGCCGCAACTTTATTTCTGTGGTCTAGTTGCGGATTGCAGATGTGCCTTTCCAATTTTCCCAAAAATGGGCTTCCACAATATCTCTATTGCAAGTCTTCTTCCGCAAATTTGCGAACCGTTGATCTTTTGCGGAACTTATCTCCACTGCACAATCTATCAAAGTTACTAATTTTTAACTCAGACTGTTATAGACGAATTAATAAGTGAAATGATTAATTCATTCTTGTTGCATTCATATGAATACATATCCATCTTAGTGGCATCTAAGGATTCTTGACAAAGTTACACAATCCATTCATACACAAGGAATTAAAAACATACTTTGAGTTATTGAAAATAAGACATAAGATATTCAATACGTGCAGAGATTTGAAACTTCGTTCTTCATTCCATAAACCATTTGTGCATACACACATTTACACAAAATTGCTCACTCTCTTACACACATTCACTCTCATTTTTCTTACATGATTATTACATTCGACACTTTAAATTAGAATTCTATCAAACCTATCAGACCTGAACAAGCAGGATCTGAACTCCTAAGAAATGAAATCTATAACTAACCTATCCTCGAGCAACATCTTGCAAAATTTGAGGACATCAGTGGAAAATTTCCATTACTACATACAAACTAATCCTATTTATTAAACAAACTACAAGAATCAACAACTAATCCTATCCTTCTAGAATGATTACATGGAAGCATAAAAAATAGTATTTCCCACTCAATAAACAAATATAAGATTTTGACTCGATGCTCCTACATCACACTCCGTGGGAAGAAAATAATTCTTCAATAGTTATTCAAGGTTCACATTGTACTTGTAAATATCCATTTCAGTCACCCATGGTGCATCTTCAGATGGCTAATCTTTCCACTTGACCAAATACTGAAAATAATCTTTGTTCCTAGTCTTCTTGGAATTCTTTCGTCAAGGATAGTTTCAATCTATGGTTGGTATTTATATGGTAATTTTCCTTTCCAATATACAAATGGACCATATTCATCTAATATCATTTCTTCTGTCTAAACACTTGCATATTTAAAAGGATATAGATCTAAAATATTAAAAATTGGAGAAATTTGATGACCAGAAGGAAGTTCTATTTCATATGCATTTGTAGAAAACTTCCTCAAAATTTTACAAGGTCCTATCTTCTTGAGTTTCAGTTTATTGTAAGTCCCCTTAGGAAACCTCTCCTTTTTAATATATGCCATTAATAAATCTCCTACCTAAAAAATTAACTTCCCTTCTTTTCAAATACGCTCTCTGTTTATGTTTCCCAACACTTTCCTACAATTTCTTTTTAACATTTTCATGTAGCTCATGCATACTGGATGCAAAATCTTCACCATCTGCGCTTCTCCTTTCCTATCCTCCCAAACTTATAAGTTCATATACTCCTATTGGGTGCATCCCATATACAATCTGAAAAGGAATCATACCTATAATCATATTAGGTGAATCATTGTAAGAAAACTCAACTTGAGAAAGATCTAAATCCCACTGTTTTGGATTCTCATAAACAAGACTTCTCAATATATTTCCCAACATCCTATTTACCACGTCAGTCTGACCATCTGTATGAGGGTTATAAGCATAGCTAAAAATAAGATTAGTACCCAATTTCTTCCATAAAGTTCTCCAAAAATGACAAACAAATTTTGTATCCCTATCAGATACAATGCTCAAAGGAAGACCATGTAACTTCACAATTTCAGAAAATAACAAATTATAAATATTGGTTGCATCATTGATATTATTACAAGTAATAAAATGATCCATTTTTTTAAATTTATCATCTATCACATAAACAAAATCATTTCCCCTCTGAGTTATAGGAAATCCCAGAACAAAATCCATATTAATGGAATCACGGGAGCTAGTTGGAATAGGTAGGGGTTGATATAGTCTAGTATTTTTTCTCCCCCCTTTTGTATGTTGACATATCCTACAATTTTCAATAAAATTATTTACATCATGTTGCATTCCTGGCCAAAAATAAAAAGCACTCACCTGAGAAAAAATTTTGTCCTATCCAAAATGACCCGAAAAACCTCCGCTGTATTTCTCATGTATCATATTTTCTCTCATAGAACATTTAGGAATGCACAATTTACTATTATTGAACAACAATCCTCCTTGTAGCATGTAGTCCAACCATTGGCTTCTATTATGGGCAACTGGATTCTCAGAGGCTGCATATACATCCTTAAAATCCACATCTTCCTTATACATATTAACCAAATTTTCAAATCCCAAAGTACTAACCTTAATCTCCTGCAAGATCAAATTTACTTTGCTTAAGGCATCAACAACATTATTATATTTTCCACTTGTATGCTTGATCATAAAGGTAAATTTCTGCAAAAAATCCACTCACTTAGCATGTTTCTGATTCAATTTAGGTTAACTATTTATAAATTGCAAAGCATGATTATCTTAATATAAAACAAACTCTTTTGGAATCAATAGTGTCTCCATTTATTGAGATCTTGCACGGAAACATATAAATCCTTGTCATTTGAGGAATCCTTATGTTTTTCCTCATTTAACTTCTCACTGAAGTATGCTATTGGTCTCTGTTCTTTACTCAAAACAACCTCTATTGTTGTCCCACTAGAATATGTCTCTACTTGAAAAACATTGTCAAAAATTGGTAATGCCAGAATAGGCTTCTCAGTTATCTTCTTCTTCAACCATTTGAAGTTTCTTTCAGCTACTTATTTCCACTTGAAAGGTTTTCTACTTCCCTTGAAGGTGTCTATTATGGGTGCACAAATTTGATTAAAATTCTTGATGAATTTTCTATAGAAACTTGCAAGACCATGAAAACTTGTTACCTTATATGCATTCCTTGGAGTTGGCCAATTAAGAATTGCTTGCACCTTCTCTAGATCCATTTTTAAACCTTCTTCTGAAACCATGAATCCCAAATAAATCAATTCTTTCTTCAGGAAACTACACTTTTTCATATTTATCAATAACTTCTATTTTTGTAGGGTTTCCAATACTAATTTAAGATGTCTCAAATTTTCTTCTTTATTCTGACTCAAAATCCAAATGTCATCTAGATACACTATCAAAAGTTTTCTAGTGTATTCCTTTAAGGACTCATTCTATAAGTGCTAGGTGCATTAGTAAGACCAAATGGAATTACTAACCATTCATACAATCCATTGTTAGTCTTGAATGCAGTATTCCATTCATCCCCTTCTCTTATTCTTATATGACGATAACCACTTTTCAAGTATATCTTCAAAAAATACTTTGAACCACTCAAACAATCCATCAAATCATTAATGCGGGGTAAGGGAAATCTGTACCTGATAGTGATCTTATTAATTACTTAGGATTCAGTGCACATACGCCATCCACCATCCTTCTTTGGGATAAGCACAATGGGTACTGCATAAGGACTTAAAATTTCCTTCACCAAACCTTTATCCAATATCTCCTGTACCTGCTATTTGATTTCTTCATTATCTTAAGGAGTAAGTATGTAGGATTCCTTATTAGGTAAACTTGCATCGGGTATTAATTCAATATGATGAATAATACTTCTCAAAGGAGGTAAATCACTTGGTAACTCATCCACAATAATATCAGCATAATCATCAAGCAATAATTTAACTTCAACAGATAAATCATCTAATTTTGTAGAATTTAAAATTACCTTTGGTTTGCCAACAAGTGAAAAATGCAGTTGTTCTTCTTTCTTGACTTCTTGTAACAATTCCTTCCTAGTCATCAGCTAAATACTAGGTCCTGAACCCTCTTGGGATGCTTCATCTTTCAAAGGTGACAGTGTATGCTTCTTTCCATCCTTTTCCATAGAATAAGTGTTTTTCCTTACATCATGAACAAATTTTCTATCATAAAGTTCCATGGACTCCCTAAGAGTATATGGCATACATCCATAATAATTATATCACACAATACCACATATTTATAAGTACCAATTTGAAACTCCACATTGCACTTCTCATTTACCAAGAGTTGATGTCCTTTCTAGAACCATGACACTTTGTAAGGAGTGGCATGTTTCATCCTCTTCAATCCCAAATTCTCTACCATATCAGTGGAGGCTAAATTATCTGTAGTACCACTGTCAATAACCATCTTACAACACTCGCTTGTGACTTTCACTTAGTCCTGAATAGACTCTTCCTCTAGGATGGTTCTTGCACTTATTTCTTTGTTTTCACTAAAACTCTCTTCATCGTAAGAGATTATCCTTCCTTAGGAGGATTATTCATCTCTACTTCCTCATTGGACTCCTCATGAGCCTCATAAATATTTTCATTTCTCTGAGCTGTAGGTTTATTCTTTGGGCACTCTCATGACGTGTCCAATTTCTCCATATGTATAGCATTGTACTTCTTTATTTCTGCATCTTCTTCTACCATTAAACCTACCTCCCCTGAAACCTCCTCTTTGGGGTATTTGGCTACTAAAACCTTCTTCCTCATCCTTAGAGGTCTGAAATTTACCTCCTCTGTTTGGAAATCATTTTCCTCTAGCCGTACTTCCTCTATTCTTCTGGTTTTGTTTCCTTGGTAGCTTCTCTTCTACCCTTGAGGCTTCCTGCTAAGCATATTCAACAGTATTCAAATTCAACAATTCTTTCTCATCTTATATCTCATATCTTAATCCATTTATGTACCTATCCACTCTTTCAATGTTCCCTTGTGTCTGCCCATCTCTAATAATAGGACTAAAGAATTATTTTGTGTATTATTTAACAATCATACCTTTTTGTCTAATATTTTGTAATTTTATAATGAGAGTCAATTGATAATACTTAAGCATAAATTAAATTTTAATATTATCCAACACTTTATCCCAAGTTTTTATTTTGGACTTACCTCTTCTTTCTTTGTAGATCTGAAGTTCATCCCACCAAATGGTTTCTTGTCCCTTTAGTTTGGTTATTTCATATTTCACCTTCTTTTTATCCTCATTTTTTTCAAAATCAAAGTACTTTGATAGAGCATTGATCCAGTTCATGAGTTCTTCAACATTTATATTACCTTCATACATGGGAACTTCAACTTTAGGCATGTTACTATATTTCACCAACATCCTCAATACTTTTACTTCATTAACAATCTCCTCTTACTCTTCTCCAGATGATTTCTCTTCATCGTTGGTATCCATAATTTCTAAATTTCTTCTCTCCATAGCCTCCATTCTAGCTTGGAGCTGTCTCAATTCCCTTTTTGTGTTTGTCTCCGCGGCTTGTCTTCATCGAACACCTCCTACTAGAAATCCATGATCTCATCCTTGTATTGGCGTTATATTTACCTTCTCTAATAATCTTCATGCAAAATTCTTTTTCTCTTCTGATACCAAAACTGATGCCAAGTCCCAGCCAGCAGGCCTAAATTATGTAAATCAACAAGAATCGTTGATTAAAATATTATGCTTTGGAAAACTTTGGCATATTTCCGCAACTCAACTTCTTCTCCAATTGACTTTCCACAACACAACCTTTTTGTAAGACAACCTTTCAGCAACATCCTTTCGGCAAGAACATTTCCGCAATTTTGGATTGCGGGTTGCGGGAATACTTTTCCCCAAATTCCAAAAAATATAACTTCTGCAATTGTGCGACCGCAACTTTATTTTCGCAATATGGTTGCATACTATGGTTACAGAGTTGCAGACATGCCATTCAACTTTTCCCAAAATGGGATTCCACAATATCTCTCCCACGAGTCTTCTTCTGCCTCTCTGTGAACTGTCTATCTTTTTTGGAACCTATCTTCACTGCACAATCTGTCAAAGTTGCATCTTTTTAACTCAAACTATTACAGAGGAATTGGTCAATGAAATGGTCAATTCATTCCTATTGCATTTGTATGAATACATATCCATGTTAGTTATGTATGAGGATTCTTGACAAAGTTATGCAATTCATTCATACACAAGGAATTAAAAACACACTTCGAGTTATTGAAAAGAAGACATCAAATATTCAATATGTGCAGAGATTTGAAACTGTGTTCTTCATTCCATAAACCATTTGTGCATAGGAAAATATACACACCTTGCTCACTCTCTTAAACACATTCACTCTCATCCATCATACTTCATTATTACATTTGACACTTAATATAGAATTATGTCAAACCTGTCAAATCCGAACAAGAAGGATCTAAACTCCTAAGAAAGAAAATCTATAACTAACCTATCCTCGAGCAACCTATTGTAATATTTGAGGACAATAGTGGAAAATTTACATTATTACATCCAAACTAATCCTATATATAAAACAAAATACAAGAATCCACAACTAATCCTATATATAAAACAAAATACAAGAATCCACAACTAATCCTATCCTTCTAGAATGATTACATGGAAGCAGAAAAATAATATTTCCTGCTCAATAAGAAAACATAAGACTTTGACTTGATGCTCCTGCATCAGGATGAAATTTGGAAAGAAGGGGAATTTTTTTCAAAAGTTTTGATAGATTCCATGATCAACCAAACCTCTCCATTGCTAATTGGGCACATAAACCTTACCAAATTATGCTTCTTAACAGAATATGGGAGCTCTCATTAGAGGAAATTTCAATTTAAAATGGGCCTTCCAAAAATAATACAAATTCCATGTCATCATGTATTAGCCAATCAAAATGCTTTAAAATTAAAAAATGAAGCACCTCTTAAACAAATTTTTAATATAAATTTGGGGATAGGTATCATAAAAAAAAACTACTTTTTTTGTTTGTAATTTTTACATATCTACCTATGCTTTTGCTCGTTGGATGCAAAATTTAATTCCGCATCCAATAAGCTCTCCCGATCAAAATTTGAGTAAAAACACTGGGAGATATGTCTAAAATACAAACAAAAAAGTAGTTTTTTATTTTCTTCCTCCAAAATTAATAAATATTATTTTATTATTTTAACTATTATTTTATTAATTTTCCTTAGGAGGNGGGATTCATTGTATGGGATATAAGGATTGAAAGAAATAAAAGAATATGTAAATACAAATACAAAAAAGAAGAATATATTTGGAACATAATGGAAAAACACATTCTAGAAATGCTCAAGCTAAATGTCTGGGAAAATAATGCTCTAACCTGGAATCCCAACAAAATACAGATTCTCCAATCCTGGGGCATCACCTCCAAACTGGAATACATTGGTAATCCCAAATAAATCACCTTAAAAAACCTCCCCAAACCACTAGTCATCGCCTCCACTAAGCACTTTAAAACTAAACTTTCATGGTGCCTCTAAGGGTAATCTAGGACCAATAGGATTTGGAGTAGCAATTAGAAATACTCATGGCCAAATCCAAGGTGGTTTCTGGGGATTTCTTGACTACTCCACCAACAATACTATTGAACTTAATGGAATTATTATGGGTATTGCATGAGCTATCAACAAGAACTAGACTCCCCTCATAGCAGAAGGAGACTCCCTCTTAATCATCAACATGGTGAATAAAATTCAAATGGGTTCAAAAGTAAGTAAAGTGGCAAGAAAATGGAGAATGGAAAGAATACCTGGAAATCTGGAATCAATACTCTTAGCTAATCCAACCATAATTTTCCAACATGTAAGGAGGAAATATAACAAACTTGCAAACTCCATTGTCAATCATGGAGTTACCAATGAAGGAGAAATCCAACAAATAAAATGGGAAGAAATGCTTGACCTAAAATGCAAAGAATATGGAAAAATATCGTCTCCCAAGATCTCATGGCCCTATATGCAGGTGGGTATGAAAAAGGAAATGAATGTTAGGATGGGAGAAGAGAACATGCTAAGACAAATGGTATCCCTCCCCCTGCAAGTGTATCAGATGAACATGTTTAACACCACTTCTCCTCTGACCTCGGTATGCCCCCACGACATGGAAATGTGGAACGATATTGTTATGAAAGGAAGCACATGGATTTTGTACTTTGGGGATGGATGCAACAAGTATAGGATACACAAAATCACACGGAGTAGGTACATTACTGATAATGGTGAGTGTGCTAAGTATTTTTATAACAAATCTACTGCAAAGGGTAATCTCACATCAAAAAAGAATTCAATTCATAGCTGGTGTAGTATCACTTGAGAAATAAACAACGAGATTGCGTAGGGGTATATACAACATTAAAGCAATATTTCAAGCCCTTCTCCCTCCTCTTTGTAAGAGATCCAGAAGACTCATACCAGGACACTCATCATGTAGACACATTAGAAGGGGAATGATAACATTGACTGTGAGGCGATATTCTGCGCTGAGACCCCCAAACACATAGCTCTCGTATTGATTCCATGGAGAATGAAATGTTTGGAGAGTTCAAACTCAAACTTGGACCTGATGTTGTCATCAACAATTACTGGAGAATTAAGTTATTAATGTCCATAGCTATGCAGGAAAGGGAAATTTTTGGTGATATGGTAAAAATCACGGTAAATTTGTTTAAATAATATGTTGAAAGTAACCTTCGCCACATTAAAGATACCATCTGCCTCTCTGAACCACCCTTTCAACAACAACAACAAGGAAGCAAAGGCATGGATCAGGAATCCAAGGAGGGAGAAACTAGTAAATACAATGAAGATGAAGCAAAATCTCCTACGAGAGACTAACTATGGTTCTATAATCTTTGCTTAAGTTTCTAGTGCTGTTAACTCTCTAAATGTATTCTTCTTTTTATATTTTACATTTTTCTAAGCCACCTCTATATAAAGGTTGTGCTGCAAAAACCATGGTTAGATTTTCAATCTGGATTATTCTTTGTTTTTTCCATTTTATAACCTTTGTTTATAGTCTGATGCTGAATCTTGGGAAGACCCAACCATACTACGGATTTGTAATAGTGCGTATATTTACTTATAATAGAAAAATCTCCTTCTTACTGATAAAAAAAGACTAACAAGTCCATTGATTCCCTACACTAAGTAAACTTCTCAGTGATCATAGACTTGGTTAATTGGTCTACAATATTCATTGATCTGTCTACCTTTTCTAGCAACACTTTCTATTTCTCCGCCATGTCTCTCATGAAGTGATACTGCACATCAATATGATTTGTCTTTGAATGATATGTTGGGTTCTTTTCCAAGAATATTTCACTTTGATTGCCACATTCCACATAATAGTATGTTTCTTGAAACCAGTCTCTAAACAAAATCTATGCAAAAAAACTTCCTCTTTGCTTCCGTGAGTGGCTACCATGTATTTATCCTCACTAGTTAACATTTTAATGACCAAATTCTTCCTACTCATCCAGCTGATTTCCCCACCAAATAACTTGAAAACATATTCATTGGTCAATTGTCTCCTTTTGATATGATCTCCATCCTATTCAAATTTATTCTTGTTGACTTCAAGTTTGCCTTGATAGTATATTTCATAATCCATTGTGTCATGTAGATACCTGCATACTCTCTTAACTATGGTCCAATGCTCCTTTCTAGGTTTGGACATGTATATACTCAATACTCTTATTGCATGGGAAATATTGGGTCATGTATAGACCATTGCATACATCAAACTAACTAATACACTATCTTAAGGAACATGTGTCATGTACTCTATTTCTTCATGTTCCTTAGGACATTGTTCAAAAAATTATTTAACTCCTATAGGAATAGGGATATTTACCCATTTGACTATTGCATGTGGAAGCATTTCATAATTATCTCAAATTATTTACTTTGACTTAACCTTAGCCTTCTACCTACTTGATCTCTCTATATTTCGATTCTAAGAATGAAATGAGTTGTACAAAGATCCTTCATGTCTAACTTGGAGGACAACTACAATTTCACCTCATTGATTGGATCCATTGTTATTTTCTAGCAACAACATGTTGTCGACATACAAAATTACATATATAAAATGATCACTGATTTTCTTACCATACACACATAGATCAACCTGAATTCTCACAAACCCCAAGTATTGGATATACATATCAAAATTCCGGTACCACATCTTGGGTGATTGGTTTAAACCATAGAGATACTTCCTGAACTTATAGACTAGTTTCGCCTCTCCTTTCAATGTGAAACCCTCATTTTGCTTCATATAGACTTCCTTTTCAAAATCACCATGAATGTTAGGAAAATGATGTATGTATGTGGTTTAGACCATGTAGAGCTAGGTGAGCAATTTTTTTTGCGTTAACAATGAAGAAGTGTTGTATTTACATCAATATTTTCTATCTCAAGCTCAAATTTTGCAACTAAATACATTAGTACCCTAGTGGAAGTTAACTTTGCAACAAAAGAGAAATCTCATCAAATCAACTCCCTCGACTTGGGAATATCCCTTTACTACTAGTTAATCCTTGTACTTCTCAACCTATCCTGCTTTATTCATGTTTTTCTTAAATACCTTCTTACTACCTATGGGTTTCCTTCCATTTAGAAACACAACCAAATACTATATTTTATTCTTCCTTAAGAACTCCATTTCTTCTTCCATGCCCCTTTTCTAGAGTTTACCCTCTGTCGAGTTGACTGCTTCTTTGGCTAAAATGGCATCACCTTCTGTGGAAAACAATGCAAAGTTAGAGTGAAAATTAGGTGGACTATACTTTTTAGGTTATTTCTTTGCTTGAATAGAACTCCCAATGATCATACTAAGTTGTTCCATCTCATCATCAGATTTAAATAACTCATATGGATCTAGATTTTTGTTTTTCATTTCAAACTCCAGTTTTTCTAGTTCCTCTTATCTTATGACCCCTTTAACCCTGGAAATACCTTCAAATTCTCTAAATATTACATCACTAGTATAAATTTCCTTCCTTGTAACCAAATTCCACAATTTATACCCTTTCACTTCATCCTTGTACCTGGTGAATATGCATTCCTTATACTTGCTATCGAGTTTTCTTATGTTATCCTTTAGGACATGCACAAAGACATCACACCCAAAAAATATGAGATGTGAAAGAGAGGGCCTATTAACAACTCATCACTCATATGGATTCTTGTCAACCAGATCCATCAATAATGAACTATTCATTAGGTAACATATCATGTCGACTGCCTCTACCAAACATTCTTGTGCAATTCCTACACCAATGAGCATGCTCCGTTGTTTCTCCATCAATAATATATTCATTATTCCATAAAATTCATTCCCTTGAGGCATGTATGGATTTGTGTTTTGTTTAGCTATATTGTGTTGTCTATAGAACTGGTCGAACGCCTTACCACAAAATTCTCCTTCGATATCAATTCTCAACACCTTGATATTTTTGCTAGTCTAATTTTCTACAAGAGCTTTGGACTCTTGAAATTTCTCAAAGACCTCAAATTTCTTCCTCATGAAGTACAACCATGTTATTATGGAGAAATCATCTATGAAAGAGATGTAATACTATGATCCTCCTAGTGATGGAACCAATACTGGTCCAAACACATCATTATGTATTAACTCCAGTATTTCCTTGGCCCTAGTGACCCTGGATGAGAAAACTACATGACTATATTTACCATAAATGTAATGTTCATAAAGATCTACTTCTTTAGAACAATCAAGGAAACCTTCGACCATACCTTTATTATGCATAGCATGAAGATATTTACCACTAATGTGTCCCATCCGTTGATTCCACAACATGGTCAAGTTGACTAGGAAAAAATTGTATCATCAAATTCTTAAAAGGTTGTATTCACATATCCATTGATGTTTGTTCTTCCCAATATCGTGTACAGTGTTCCAGTCCGGACTCCTTCGATCAATACCATCACTCTCACACCATATTACACATATATTTCTTAAATACAAAATGCACACATGCATTCCCCATGTTACTAATAGATATATTGTTTCGAGCCAAACATGGCATATGTAACACACTTGGAAGAGTTACTCACCTTTCATCTTTTAATAATATTCAAACTTTACCTTGTCCAACAATCTTGGTTGATGAATCATATCCTAGAAGAACATCACTGGCATTGAATTTCTCATATTCACATAACCATTCTCTACGTAGTGTCATATGAAATGGTGCACAAAGTTGATCAACCAAGATTCATGATCTAACTAAGTACTTGTAGAGGAAAAATACACATCCCCTTTTTCTTCAGTCGAAGGATTACCTTCAATCGAATATTCTTCCTCAAATTCTTTGCTCTTCTTGAATCCTATTGACTCAAAATATCTCTTATAATTCCTGACTCTTCTGTATTTCTAACATCTTATCATCATCATATTGGGGGAATTAGATCTAGTCTTATATATACCACTTGACTTTCATGTTCTAATGGAGGTTATTCCTTTCTTTTGTCAATTAATCAGCCTCTCACCATCAAGGAATCAAGGCATCATGGATCAAACCTTCCATGTTCTTTCCTCTCATCTCATCTGACAACAAAGATGAAACCATATTATTGATCTTCAACGTGGTATTATTGTTTCCAATAGCCACACCTAGGCTATCCCATAAGTTTTGGAAAGAACAAAAAAAACTGATACATTTATCCTCCTTAGTTATATTATTATCCATAGAAAAAAAATTATTGGTCTTAGTGTTGAACACATTCATGTGCTCTCTAACCAACTCGCCCTCATTCATCCTCAGAACGTACAAATTCTTTTGAATAAAAAACTTGTTAACCATATATTTTGACTAGGGAAAGTTCCCAAACTTTTCCCATAGTTTCTTTACAGTGTATTCTTCTAAGAGATTCAACAATATAGAATACATTAAAAAAATTGATATTGTATTCCTTGGTTTCCTTTTGATTTTATGCCAATCGCCTTTCAACATACTTGTTAGAGTGGTTTTTGGGTCAACAAAAACCCATTATTTTTAATCCATATGGATATGCTCCATTTTAAACTTCCAAAGCTCAAAATTCTATCCATTAAACTTTTTAATTTCTATCCTTGAACTGTCGGCCATTATCGACTATGAATTAGTCATTCTACAATGCCCACTGAAACTAGGTATTCTTTAGATCTAGGTCCAAGCCAAACGATCACCAACAAAGGCGTCCCCTTGGAGCCAAATATAGCTCTAAAAACAACTATTGGTTTCTAATACCTATTGCACTGAGTATGCATAATGATTGTTATAGTTACCCAAAATTAAACAATGGCATGCAACAGATTTAGATAATACACATAATTTACCTTAGAAAAAACTCTATTGATAAAAACCAACATAATGATTGTTATAGTTACCCAAAATTAAACAATGGCATGCAACAGATTTAGATAATACACATAATTTACCCTAGAAAAAACTCTATTGATAAAAACCAACAAACCAATGATCTTTACCACTCATCTATTAGAAACACTCTTAACCAACATTTACAACAATGATTTTTTGGTCCACTACAACTCAAGCATGAATGCACTTCTCTTGTACCAGTACTTCATAGTGTGATACATTTCCCTTTCCCTTATGTCATATTTATAGATTCAATACATACACTAGCTCATGATACCTAAGTTAGTTGTAACTAACTACTTATTAATGGTATTCCATAACTTCCTAATTGAATATATTTTTTCTAGTACAAATGACTTGACTAAGTCAAGTATAATCAACCAACTATTGAGATTCTTATCATCCAAGTGTTCATTGAATCCATGCTCTGTTTATGCTTGTCGACTTCCCATCAACCAATCAGGGTCATTGACAAGTTGACTAATCTAATCGGCTAGTGGACCAGGTTTCCACCATTTGTCAGCTTAAATTCTATTCATCTTGTTATCCAGCTGATGATCAACTTTACCTCTCGATTTCAATGCGAATAAAATACCACAACCAACACATTGCAATTGGAATTTCATTAAAATTATTGAAATGGATACCTTCTTGACCCGATCCAATTACCTTATGAATAAAATGGCCTTCTAAGAAGCCAAATTGCTTAGAGGATATTAAATAAATAAAATGGGATTCAATCTGACATCAATGATCATTGATATAATTTCATAAAGGTAGTTGAGTAAAGATATATGTCAATACCCATTGAAAGACTCTAGGTATACATATTTTGGGATCAAAGCAATAAAGGTAGAGTTGATATTACTCGAAAACTTCCTTTAGATCCTGATTTATTCCACCACATACAATAATTCACCACCTATGATATAAAAAAAATGAAAAATGTGAATGTCCAACCATATGGACTAAAATTTTGGTCCTTCTTGAAGTAGCACATCAAATACAAGAGCTCCACTTTAGTTATTTCTTGAAATACGTATTCTTTGTCTTCCTTCTTGATTAATATAAAAAATGAGATTACTTTGATAATATCCTTAAGATTACCCTATTTGGTTCCTTGAATATGCCACCAAACAAATGAACCTCCATCTCTACCAAATATTTAAATTTACTCACCTTCTTCCTATCTTCATCCATCAATTCTCATGGGGTATAATTATTCCTACAATGACTAGGAAAACTATGAAAAAAATGGTGTTTTAGTCACCAACCTCCACCCAAGTAGCCTTTATTTTCATACACCTCTCCTTCTCTTCCTTCAATAATAGTTTTGACTTCCAAGATTCAAATGAATTGAGAGTTTATAATTCAACAAAACTCATCAAACAATCCTTCGAAATATCCAATAGGCCAACCATTTCCCTTTCTATTTCCATCAGAGTAGCCCGTCATTTTCTATGAATTTTCCCCACTGAAGGCAAAAAAATTTCCTTCATAACTTGTAACATTTTACAAATTATGAGGAATTTAACATACCAAGGGATGGATTAAATATTATCCAACCTTTTCTTACCATATAAATGAAAGCATCCTCCAAAACCTATGCTGAATTAAACTTAAAAGATGCGCTCATCTTTGAGTCAATAATACCAACTTCAAGGAAAATCAGAAAATGGCCCAAGCATTGAGAATCCCCAACCCAAGTTTGAAACTTTTCCACCATATGAATAATCTCATTATGAACTAGAAAGCGGTCCAACCTTTTAACACACCTTCATCCCTTGGTCGATTATTCAATCAGAGTAGTTTTTAACTCGATTAGATTCAAATCAACCAAGCTTATCTAATCAAAATGTGAGAGGAAAAAATCATCCAGTTCCTTTGAACAAGAATCCCCCCCCCCCAAATTTCTTTACAATTGGTTGTAAAGTTAAAATCCCCTCCTGTAATTAGATCTGGGACATAAATAAATTAGATGGAAAAAAATTCCCATTAGTTAACTTTCCCTTCAAATGACCCATAGAAATTAAATACCATTATAGTTTTATCCAAGGGTTTACAGTAGAATTATGCACATAAATTGGACACTACTACAAAGGAATTTATTAAAAAAACCACAAAGGAATTGGGCTTAACTCAACATGGCCTGCACAATTATGGGTATTATCACTCAAACTATTCCCCAATGATTGTCACCACGTGACAATCAAGGGAAGAGACATATTACCCATGAACAATTCATGGTCCTTTGAGAATTCAACCAACACATCTTTGTATAGAGACTATGGCTGTCAAATAGACTTCCAAGTTCCCTCTATAACATCTAGAATCATATTCTATTCCACATGAGGAGTATTCTTGTCATTATTCCCTTACGATCTCTCAACGCTCTATGAAGGAAAATTTTAAGGATCCATACTTATTTAAAAGTGTATAAACCTTGGCAAATATTACCAATTCTTAAAATGTCAGCTCTAAAATATTTTGTGATATTTTTATGAATATATTTCAATTTCTAAATATTTATTATAGTTTATATAACAATTTGGCGATTTTTGGAGTGGAAATATTTTACCCCCCAAAATTGGGTGAAACGGGGCTTCAAAAATGCAAATTGGTGAATCTTATTTTGGAAAATAACATGGGAAAAAATCCCATGGGCTAAATTTCATCCCTAAAATTTTCCTTTCCCTCTACCAAGTTTTTTTAAGGACAGGAAATTCACACCCTTTCTACACATGACCTAAAATATGACATATCGAGCATATAAGAGGGATGTTTAAATTATATAAAGGTTGTATATATATTCTTTCTCCATTCACTAGTTCAATGGATTCAAACAAACCTCCTTGCATGTCCACTTCAACCAAAAGTTGAGCCACCAATCAAGAGATACATGATTCAAAACATTCAGCGACTAAAAGTTCCTATCCAATCTTGTCACCAATAGCCCTCAACCCTTAAGATAACCATCATTCCATTGGAAGTTTTAGAAGTTTCACCTACACTAGATTCTTTTCCATGAATTCAATCTTGGATTCAAAAAAGGGGTGTCATCGCTTTAATTGTTCGGGTACACAGGGTACTCCCAAAATACCGAACACCTTCAGATACCGCTTCACACAAACAAATCACAGATCAACACACCAATGTTTGTCATGTGGCTAAAACCCTCAAGAGGGAAACAGTCCATAGCCCCAGCCAAATAGCTACTTGGAGCAATTTATTATGCAAAAGAAAGAAAGTTACATGAGCTTCTCATAATCGATCAACTAGCCAAGGAACCTCTATGCTCTTTAAATAGAGATCATAGACCAATCGAGTGTTAAGACACAGATTAATGGTAGGTATGATCTAAGAGAAGTTGAACCGTCAGATCACTCTGTGTCTAGAACATATCGTGACCATCGGATTAGAATATTTACAAATGCATACTAAAGAAACACACTTTTACCTAACAGATATATTACACAAGTTGATCTTAACTAACTCCTAAGTGTCTAAATATCCTAACATCCCCCCTTAAGAACAACTTGGGATAGGATTGAAGGATTGAAAAAAGTTACACTATTAGGAGAAGGAAGGAGGCATTAGAGCCTATCCCCCCTTAAGGACACATTCCTGAACTCCTAACATAGACCGAAGTTTAGAAAACTTCGCTTCTGTAAGAGACTTGGTGAAGATGTCTGCAACTTGATCATCTGTAGGGTAATAGAGAACTTCAATAACACTATCATGAACAAGATTTCTGATGAAGTGCATGTGTAGCTCAATGTGTTTGCTGCGCTGATGTAGAACTGGATCTTTGGCAAGCTTGATGGCACTTTGATTGTCGCACCAAAGTGGAGTAAGCTACTGTTGCTCGAATCCAAACTCTAAAAGGATCTGTTGAAGCCATAAAGCTTCCTGACTGGCATTAACTGCGGCTCGATATTCTGCTTCTGCTGAAGAAAGAGCAAGAGCTTGTTGTTTCTTACAAGCCCAAGTGACAGGTCTAGATCCTAGATTGAAAACATAACCTGTAGTAGACTTTCAATCATCAGGATCGCCGGCCCAATTTGAATTAGTGAAACCAACCAACAAATGTTTCCCCCCTGTACTATAATGAATCCCAAACTGAATTGTACCTCAAATATATCGAAGTATTGTTTTTGCTGCTTTCTAGTGACTTTCATGAAGAGTTTGCATATAACGGGCAACATGACCAACGGCAAAGGTCAGGACGAGAATGAGTCAAGTATAAAAAACTAACAACAAGCTGATGATACAAGGTGGCATCTACTTCAGGGGAAGTACAAGTGGCAAAAAGTTTGACTCCAGACTAGAAGGGAGAAGGGGCTGGTTTACAATATTCCATGTGGAAGCGACGAAGAAGGTCACAAGCATACTTAGACTGGGAAAGAAAGATTCCTTCTTTGGTTTGCAAGACTTGGAGACCAAGAAAATAATTCAAATGTCCTAAGTCTGACATTTCAAAATTTTGCTTAAGACTCGATTTCACATGGGTTATAAGTTTAGGGTCACTACCAGTAAGGATAAGATCATCAACATAAAGAACAAGTATGGTGAGATGGTTTCCTACTTTCTTGGTATAGACATTGGGGTTAGAATGACATCTAGAAAAACCAATGTCAAGGAGAAATCTATCCATTTTGGCATACCAAGCTCTAGGATCTTGCATAAGGCCATATAAGGATTTCTTAAGGAGACAAACAAGGCTAGAGTTATTTTGAACATATCCAAGAGGTTGTTCCATGTAAATTTCCTCATGTAAATCACCATGTAAGAAGGAATACTTGACATCCATTTGATGGACTTCCCAGTTACATAAGGCCGCAAGGGAGAGAACAAGGCAGATGGAGTTCATTTTTGCTACAGGGGCAAAGGTTTAATTGTAGTCAATACCTTCAACTTGGGAAAAACCTTTGGCAACTAAACTTGCCTTAAGTCTTTCAACACTTACATCTGATGCATACTTAGTTCTGTAGACCCATTTACATCTAACAAGTTTTCTTCCTTTTGGAAGAGGAACAAGATCCCAAGTATCGTTCGCCATTAAGGAACGATATTCTTCATCCATAGCTGCATCCCAATCTGGATTTCTTGAAGCTTCTGCAAAAGTTTTTGGATCATGATTCTCAGAAACTTGAGCCAAAAGAGAAGAGGCTTGCTGAAACTGAGAACGGGTTTGACATTGATCTCTAGGATCACCTGCAAGATCACTAGCTGCTTCACATGTTGAACGGACCCATCGAGGAAGTATTGGTGCTGGTGCAATTGGAAGAACATGAGCAGGTGGAGGTGGATTTTCATCCTCACTATCATCATCAGAAACTGGAGTTGGAAACCTGTCAAGGAAGTTGGAAGAAGAAGAAGAAGGCACAATCACCGAATCAGGCTCGCAGGCCAAAGATGGCACACCCATCAAGTTAGGCTCGAAGGCCAAGAGATTTTCATCAAATTTAACAACTCTTCTAATGATTATATCATGTGAATGGGGTGAAGAAGTCTATAACCTTTTACATCTTCAGAATCTCCAACAAATATGCACTTTTCACTTTTAGGCTGTAATGCTTTTTCGTTTTTCATCCGGAATGTGAGCCCATGCTTCACAACCAAACACACGAAAGTGACTTACATCTGGTTTAATTTTACTCCATGCTTCTTTCGATGTTATACCTTGTAAAACTTTAGTGGGTGTGCAATTAACTATGTAATTTGCACAATTTATGGCCTCAGCCCAATATTGAAGACTTAGTCCCTTAGATTGGATCATACAATTAGCCATTTCTTTTAAAGTATGGTTCTTCCGTTTAGCTACACCATTTTGTTGTGGTGTATATGGAATAGTGTGTTGTTGTTGGATTCCTTGTTCAGTGCAAAAAGTAGTGAACTTGTTGTTAACATATTCTCCTCCATTGTTAGATCTTAACTTAATAATTTGATGACCAGATTGTTTTTCAACAAGGGCCTTGTAGGCCAAGAACATGTTAAATACTTCACTCTTAAGTTTTAGGAAGTAAACCCAAGTGCGTCTGGAGTAGTCATCAATGAAAGTTAAGAAATATTTGAAACTAGAAAAGGAAGTAGATGGAAGAGGGCCACACAATTCACTATGCACAAGCTCCAAGGGAACCGAGGCGTGCCAAGAGGCACATTTGTCAAAACTGTCTCGATGATGTTTTTTGGGTACACAACCGGAACAAACACCATCCTTGCAAGATACCAGCGAAAGACCAGTCACCATATTTTCTTTACATAGTTGTTGCAATGAGTGATAATTTAAGTGACCAAATTGCTCATGCCAAAGTTTGCTCAAGTTATCACTATGAGCAACAAAAACTAAAGGAAAAGGTGATGACCCAAAGTTGTTAAAT
>LPNX011137630.1:274304-296263 GCA_001517045.1 Pseudotsuga menziesii
TGACCAGAAGCACAAAGTGCATGTCCATGAGTGTTAGATTCTGAAGACGAATCTAGGCTGATGTGGTGCTTCTTCATTGTTGCTTCCAAGGCTGCCATCTTCTTAAAACATTTAGATTAATCATGATTATATTTCCCACAAAAATTGCAATGACGCTTAGTCTTCTTTCCTTTTTGCTTGGATCCTTTGTCATTTTTTGAATAAGGAGATGACTAAGAGGGTTTGGGACCCTTGTTGTTTGGCTTATTATTGTGAAAATTTTGTTTCTTGGGAGGCTTGGACTTTTCTTTCTGTTGGGACAATAAAGCTTTCCCAGATTTATCTGCATTGTTAATTATTCCAAGATGAATGAGCTTATCTTGCTCTCTAATTAAAGAATCACAAAAGGATTCAAGACTAGGCTCTTGATAGCTCACTGCAGTCAAGGATTCTTTCATGGAGTAGAATGTAGATACAAAAACAGAATATGCAGGTCCAAGTTTGGAAAGAATATGATAAATACATTATTTTTCTTCTTTCTTAATCTTGCATTCTGCACATAAGAGTCTGAGAGTTTTATACTTCGATAGATAGTCTTGAATGCATGAAAAAACATTTGGATTCAAGGAAAGCAACTCATTCTCAAGTTGATGACCCCTAATTTCATTGTGTTTACCAAACATAGATTCCAACTTTTCCCAAGATTTATCAGGTTCATCAATGCCAGATATGTGGAATCACAAATCAGTAGAGATTGACATCCCAATCAATCCACTAGATTCATCACATCTATTTGCCCATTTAATTTTCTTATCATCATCGGTGGGTTCTGTTTCTTTCCCTAAGGTTATCCTGAAAAGTCCCCTACTTTGTAGAACATCCTCCATACGAGATTTCCATGAGAAATAGTTAGAACTTGTAAGTATAATATTACAAGGGGCAGCCATACTATAAAATAATGACTGAAAGAATAGAAACTAACTGTCTGGATGCAAAGAGCTCGAAAAAATATGCGGTTTAAAAAAAACGGCACTTAAAACGGATTCTGGATGATGAAGTTATGCTTGATCAAAGAAAATGTTGAAGATGTCCCCAATAGTGACGTGGCAGATATTAACTTGACCAAAACCTACAGATATTAACTTGGCCAACTAAAAAAAGAAGCCCCCTCTTCCCAATATCAACCTTTGACAATCACTTTTACAATAAAGTTGCTTTGAAGTGAATCACTTTTGTAGAATAAGTGATGTTCACTTTGGGGTTGGATAGTATTTGTCTTCCTAGAGGATACGCACGCTACAGAGGTTCTAAGCCATTTATGGAGAGTGGGTAATGGTTCTTTGGTATTAGATCATTGGTACGTCACCTTTGATCCTACACGGGAAAGAGTTCAGAAGCGTCATCTGTGGGCTCTTCTCCCAGGGCTCCCTTTCCCGCTCTGGAATCGATCCTTATTGGAAGGAGTTGGTAATACTATAGGATGATTCGTGGCGCTCAAGGAAGATTTCATGAACTCTTTTGATAAAAGGAAGGAAAAAATTCTAGTAGAGATGGATATCACAAAAGGCCTTCCAGCAGAGGTTGAGATACTCTGTCAAGAGCGACTGTTCATACAGCGTTTGGATTTTCAAGGCATCCCCTTTAGATGCAGTGTTTTCCAGGAGATAGGCCATTTACGCCGATCCTGTCCGTCTCTGTGAATTGGGCCTATTAAGCGCTCTTTGTCTGAGACCCTTGTAAATTCCCCTTTGAAATCGCTCTCACAGGTATGTACAACTCCGATTCACAATGTCTCCTCTACTGGACAGTTAAAAAATGCTTGTTCTTTATTTGGGGATGTGTCGAACCTTGATTTAGCTTTGATTGATTCAGTGGTTAGTAGCAGAGGCGCTTCTAAGCTTCCGGGAAATTATCCTTCCATGGTTAGCTCACCTCCTCTCTCCGGTATTCCTCCGAAGGAGACTGACCTTCCGTACCTTTCGAAGATTGAATTATCGTTACTGGAGCCTTCCCCTTTAGCCCTTGATCATTGCCCCCTCTCAGTTCTGGTTTATCCCTCTCGGGTTTCTGATGTTGTTCAGTTTGAAGCTGCTCCTTGCTCTTCTCCTTTGAGTTCGAGTCCCATGGAAGATATTTCCCCCACTCCTTTGTTCTCTGAGGCCGACTTCCCTCCTCTAGTCAATACTGGTCAGTTAGGACCCTCGACTTTAGGAACACCTCCTCTCAGCCCTACTGTTTCCCCTTCTTTTGTTGATCCCTCATTGCAAAAATATCTGAGTATTTTCTCGGATAGGACGCCTCTTTCCCCCTCGGTTCTCCCTCTTGATTCTATTTGATTTGAGAATGTTACTATTAGAAGGAAGAAAAAGACTACTAAGCCCCTTCTTGACACAACTGACTCAGTCCAGGCTCCATATACTCCTTTATCTGCAAGATTAAAAGCAGCAGACCGCTCTCACACCTCTCCTTCTCAATGGGTCCTTAGAGCTTCGACCCCTGATTTTTTGGTCTCCTAATGTGCATCCTTTCCTTGAATGTTCGTGGCTTGGGGGGTCTTGCCAAGCAAAAAAACCTCCGTCATTTGTTGTTTTCTCTCTCTCCTGATGTTGTTCTCCTTTAGGAAACCATGACTAGTCCTTATCTTGCTTTATTTGCCTTTTCTAAACTTTTCTCGGGCTGGGAGTTTTGTGCCCTTAGCTCTAATGGCCTTTCTAGTGCAATTCTCTCTGGATGGAACCTAAAACTCATTAAATGTAAATCTTTTCATACTGCTACTGGTATTTTGCTTAAAGCATCGATCAGGGGTTCTTCTCTCAATCTCTCTATTTTAAACTGCTACGGTCCTTACCTCAATCGAGACTCCTTCTGGAATGCTGTGGCTTCAGGTGGTCTCCTTTCACTACCAAATCTAATCTTAGCCGGAGATCTAAATCTGACATTGAATGCCTTAGAGATATGGGGC
Source organism: Pseudotsuga menziesii (assembly GCA_001517045.1). Lineage (NCBI taxonomy): Eukaryota > Viridiplantae > Streptophyta > Pinopsida > Pinales > Pinaceae > Pseudotsuga > Pseudotsuga menziesii. The sequence goes on from LPNX011137630.1 coordinate 277,246, forward strand.
TCCAAAGTGCATCCTAATCCATTGGGACCTTTTTTCTCGAATCTTTTCCCTGACCATCATTTAGTGGATGTGGCATCTTCCTGTGCTAGTCCTACCTGGAGGAGTGGAAGGATAGGGGAAGATGGTATTTCAAAAAGACTTGATCATTTTTTGTTATCGGTTCAGCTTGTCAGCTCGCTTCCTAGGTACCGGGTATGGGCACACAGATGTGGGATTTCTGATCATTTCCCTGTGGTTTTTTAATGGACTGATCATCAAAGTCATTGCGCCTATCCTTTTAAGTTTAATCAATCTTGGTTAGATAATGAGGATTTTATTCAGATGGTTCGTACTAAATGGCCCCTTATTCACTCAAATCCCTCTTTGGAAGCTATGCATGATCTCTCTACTAGACTTAGAACTCTAAAAGAGAAGGTTAAAACCTGGACCAAAGTTGAAGCTTTAAAGATGAAAGACAAGTCTGCTGCTCTGGAAAAGGAAATAAGTTCTATTCTCCTTTCCTCTCAGTCTGCAATTTTAAATCAAGATCAGCAACTGAAATTGAATTCCCTCAAAGAATATCTTCAAAAGTTGATTGATCATGAAATTTATTCTGCCAGACTACAAAGTAGAATTACCTGGGCGCAAAAAGGGGATGCTAATACTAAGTATTTTCATGCGGTGGCTTCAGCTCGGAAAAATCATAATGCTATATGGAGTCTTCAAGATGATTTGGGCAATTGGGTTTCAGATGATCAAAGTCTTAAAGATCTTGGTATTCGATATTTCAAGACCATGTTTGAAGATGACCATCTGACTAACTTGGAAGCTCAGCTCAAGGTTATTCGTCTTTTTCTGTCTTATATCAGTCCAGAAAAGATAGAAGCTTTTACTAGGCCTGTCACTATCTTGGAAGTAGAAAAGGCTCTAAAACTCTTTAAAAAAGATAAGGCGCCAGGCCCAAATGGTTGGCCTGTTGAGTTTTATTTGACCTTCTTTGATATCTTGGGTCCTCTCCTTGTCAATTTGGTGGAAACTTCCAGATTCTTGGGCAGAGTGACTCATGCCCTCAATTCTACTTTCCTCGCTCTCATCCCGAAGGTAGATCTACCTGTCTCTTTTGCGTACTTTCTCCCCATTTCTCTCTGTAATCTCTGTTATAAACTGATTTCTAAAGTTGCGTCCATGAGGCTTAAGCCCTTCCTTGATGCTTCTATTTCTCCTCAACAATTCAGTTTTCTAAAAAATCGCCAGATCCTCGAACCCATAGCCATTTCTCAAGAAGTTTTACATACAGCCAATACCAGAAAAAGATGTGCTCTTATCCTTAAATTGGATTTATCAAAATCTTTTGACAGAGTTAATTGGACCTTCATCCGTCTCTTACTTATTCAAATGGGGTTCCCCTTGTGGGGGTAAACTGGATATTGGTTTGCATCTCTTCAGCCAACTTTGTTGTCCTTATTAACGGTTCTCCTTCCTCTTTCTTTCCTGACTCTCGGGGAATCAGGCAGGGGTGCCCACTGTCCCCCGTCTTGTTCATTCTGGTTATATAAGGGCTTAGTCTTTTGATAGAGGATGCTAAGCGAAATGGAAAGATTAAAGGCATCAAAATATCTTCTCAGCTCTCTCTCACTCATCTACTATTTGTAGATGACGTGATCTTATTTGGTCTGAGTACCTTTGAGGAGTGGTTGGCCTTCAAAGCCATTCTTGATATCTTTTGTGAGGCCTCAGGTATGAGTATTAATGTGAACAAATCTAGTTTTCTCCATAATGATCTGAATGAGGAAATTCTCCAAAGAATTACAGGTATTCTTCCTTACAGATTTGATGATCTTCGGAAAGGTTTTGGTTATCTTGGCTATTTTCTTAAACCATCAAGTTATTTGGTAAAGGATTGGCTCTGGTTGGTTTCAAAATTTGAAAAGAAAATTTCTCATTGGACAAATAGGCTCCTTTCCATGGGAGGTCGTCTAGTCCTTATACGATCTGTTCTATCAAGCATGCCAGTTTACTGGATGGCATTGGTTTCGATTCCATCCTCAATATTAGATCAACTTAGAAAGATGATTTTTTCTTTTCTATGGGGCTCTTCATCAAAGACTAAAAAATTCCATCTTGCGGATTGGAATCTTTTGGTTCGTCCTACTTCTCATGGTGGCTGGGGAATTAAACATCTTCCTAGCTTTAGTCTTTCATTGAGGATGAAATTTTTTTGGCTAGCATTAAATAGCAAGGGTATCTGGAATCTCCTTATTTCTGTTAAATATCTGAAAAATAAGCCTCTGCATTTATGGTTCAGGGAAAAGAGCTTCATTTTTAGAAATGCCTCAATTATCTGGAGGGGATTCATCTCTACAATACCTTGGATTGGAAAAGGCATCATCTGGGAAGTTGGTAATGGTGAATCCATTAGCCTGGGTGCAGATCCGTTTGTTGGTATGGGATCTTCCTTTACACTGCCACGTGACTTGAGATAATACTTAGAAGACTTTGACATTTGCTCCCTAGCTCAAGCTCGTCACCAAACTCCCTTTGCCTTAGGTTACTGGTTCTCAGCTGAAGATCTTGATCTTGTTGGTGAATGGAAAGCTGTCTCGGATAATTTTATAAGAGGTTTGGAATATGGCTGCATTCATCTCTCTGATCAAAATGATATTCTATTTTGGTCTCACAATAATTATATAGGTCCATTAATTGCTGCTGAAGGTTATAATTGTATATTCTCTGATAACTATTCAGAGATAAGTGATACAGTTTTGGAAATTATATGGACTATGATTATTCCTCTGAAATTAAAATGCTTTATCTGGTTAATGATCAGAGGGAAGATCTTAACATGGGAGCAATTGCAGAGTAGAGGTATCAATGGGCCCAGTCGCTGTGTCCTCTGCGAAGGTAATCTGGAAGATATACAACATCTATTTTTTTCTGTCCATTCTTTGTTCGTATCTACTCTCATTTTGAGGATAAGTACAGGTGTTCTTTTCCAATTTTTAGCTCTGTCCATTCCTATTTGGACCAATGGTTCAATTCCTCTGCGCGATCTGCTCCCTTCAAATACCTGCCTCTGTTTATTTTTTGGGGAATCTGGATTCTACGGAATCATTGTTTATTTGAAAGTAAGAGACCGTCCTTCTCTGCTCTGATCTCCAAGATTGAAGGTTTGGTAAATTCTTACCCTGTACCTATAAAAATTCATAAAACTCGCAATATTGGCCCTGAACCGTTAAAAAGCTTTCCTTGTGGATTCTTCGATGGAGCTGCTGCGGAGAAATTAGGTGGCTCAGGGTTTGTAATTTTTATCAATGATTCTCACTACTTTAGTTTTTCTATGGGTTGTGGAAGAAGCACGAATACCAAAGCAGAGTTATTGGCTCTTTGGGCAATTCTTAGAGTCGGTTTATTGATGGGAATTCCTATGCAGCTAATTTATGGTGATTCCATGGTTATAATTTCTTGGCTTAACAAAAATTCTACACTTGATGTACCATCTCTGATGCATTGGTGTAACGACATAAGATTTATGCTTCAAATGGTCCCTCCGATGATCTTCAAACACACATTTCGTGAGCATAACATGCTGGCAGATGAACTCTCAAAACAAGCCCTGCATTTGGATATGGGATTTGTTTCTTTCACAGAAACTATGGATGGTTTGGTTATTCATCAAGGCAATCTTGATATTTTTTAGAGTAGCTGATTCTCATTTTTATTCAGCTTATGGTTTTTAGCAGTTGATGGATTATCTCTATTTGTTCTGTTTGAGTCCATTCTGCCAGCTTGTCTTGCTCTGAATTGTCTTGCTTGAAGTTCATCTTCGATATTCTCAGCATTTTCTGACCTGATTTATCAAGGATGATGAGGAAAGTTTGCTATGATCAGAATTTTTCTTCTGGTATTGTTGTTATGTATTTTCATTTTATGTTTGCATGTGACGGATCTGGACTTTTCAGTCATCATGTTGGTATGTAAATGATGTCTTTTGATTCATATGAATAACAAAGACTGGTATTTTTTCCTCTGAAAAAAAAATGTGACTTTTAAATAGTGCGGCAATAAATTAAAAAACTTAAGTGACTCACTTTTATTTTATTTTATTTATGTGAGATGCACTTTTACAATAAAGTAACTTGAAAATAGAAATTGCATGCACTAAAAAGTAGCTTGATAAGACTTGAACTCAAGACTTATCAAGGTGTAAAGCAACTTTGGACCAAGTGAGCTAAGTTTAAAAGGTACGTAAAAGTATGGAAAGAGGAAGGGGGATTTTTTTTTTAACTCTTCTCTCTCGTTTTCCGTGCTTACTTTATTTTCCTGCAAATCACAAAAAAAAACAAAAAACAAAAACAAAAAAAACTTTTTCCACACAATGGGGTTAGATCTAGGTTTGCTTACCTGGAAAGTATACGTTTTCAAGTTTTCTTGTTGTTTCTGATTTGCCGTGATTGCACAAGGTGCACGGAAAAGAGCATATGTAGCCGAGAAGACAAGAAAAAAAATTTCCCTTACTATTTCTGATTCGCCGCGATCGCGCAAGGTGCACAGCAAAGAGCATATGCAGTCAGGGAAAAACAACAGTTCGAGACTAAAACATAAAAGATCTAATAATAAACTGATAAAATATGAGAGATTTAAAAAAAAACAAATATGTCACTGTAACATTATACCTTCAGATTTGCCGAAATGGGTGTTTCTGGAGCAAACGAAAACGGTTTTCGGTGAAATGAAAATTGTTTCCAAATGGAAACAGTGCTCTGGATGCAATGGAACAGCTCCCATAGGCTACAAATGCATAGAAAATCCAAAACCAGAAACCCTTTCAAAGTTTCGGCAACACGGTTCCAGATCTTGATCAAAACCGATAGCGGCTCTTCATAAAAGCTCTGATACCATGCTCGGGTACATAAGGTACTCCCAAAAGACCGAACACCTTTAGATACTGCTTCACACAAATAGATCATAGATCAACACACCGATGTTTGTCACGTGGTTAAAACCCTCGAGAGGGAAATAGTCCACGGCCCCAGCCAAATAGCTACTTGGAGCAATTTATTATGCAAAAGAAAGAAAGTTACACGAGCTTCTCATAATCGATCAACTAGCCAAGGACCCTCTATGCTCTTTAAATAGACAGCATATACCAATTGGGTGTTAAGCCACGGATCAATGGTAGGTATGATCTAAGAGAAGTTGAACCGTCCGATCACTCTATGTCTAGAACATATCGTGACCGTCGGATTAGAATATCTACAAATGCATACTAAAGAAACACACTTTTACCTAACGGATATATTACACAAGTTGATCTTAAATAACTCCTAAGTGTCTAAATATCCTAACATTAATGACATGTAATTTCTATCTATCTACAAACTATACACCCTTAAAAATATTCACAACATCCCCTCTAGAACAAAAATGGAAACCAAGCCACCCTCAAAATAACATATGTGAAGTTGGTTAATAACCAAGCATGGTCTCTCAGGACAAGATAATCTAGGCTTGAAGAGTCTCCATTAAGACCCTATGCCCATAAATTTCTCAACAAGGGTTTTACCATTCAGTTTTAAATCTACTCCACAACTATATCTTATCCATTTACCATTTCAAACCCACCACCTTTACTCTTAATCACCCTTCACCTCTTCTTATGACCCAAATATAATTACTTCAAAGGAATGCCATTATGAAAGTCCTAGATATTGAGCCCCCCCCCTAAATAAAAACAACTCATTCGACCTCTTCACCCCGAGAATGAACCCCCCCACCATATAGATCAACCAAAAATGACTAGGAATGAAACTATGGTAATAAATCAATACCATATACACTTTCCTTTGAGTTCTGAGTTTACTTAAGTTCCACATTAATTCTAGGACCTAATCCATCCTTTATGACACTCAAAGAGGATGGATCTAAACTGTCCAAAGGTAGAACATCATTATTATAGGAGTAATCACTCATATCACTACAAGGAAAAGGCATTTTAGAAAAGTTTATATTGGATATTTTTAGTGTTAGAAGGTTGGTTGAAAATCCCAAAGAGAACCTTCACTATAACCTCAACCAATTGTACTGGATGTTTTAGCATAGTTTTTTTATTGAAATTTATTATAACTTAAAAAAACTTGGTGGCCGAAGGATTTAATAAAGGTTTTTTCATCAGTTCTCTTTAGTTACACAAGCGCACCTATGCTAATCAACACAAAACACATCAATGATTTTAAAAGCAATACATGAAGTGGTACGCCCCAAAAATTGAAAGAAATATATGCACTAGTGCTTGATAATACATATAGCACTAGTGTGCACCAAAATTTTAAATGAAACCGTTATTTCATAACAATATATACATATGTGCTTTATACTAAATGTAGCACCGGTGCTTACGAAAACTTATAAATCACTGGTGCTTACTAACTATTACAAAGCATCAATGTGATAAGTTAAGGAAAACTCACTGGTAAATTTGACCAAGACGTTGAGTTTTGCTACATTTTTAAAATTTAAAGGTGCAATTCATATATAGTGGTGCATCGGGGCATAATAATATAAAAAGCATTGAGGCATGCAATGAGTATTATATTCCATGGTGGCTCTGTTCTTTTAACTGCACCATTGCTACATTGTCTCAAATGCATCAATTCAATTAAAACAATTAAAAACATCGGTAATAATTTTCTATTTGGTGAATAGTGACTAGTGACATACTAGAATACATATATTTGATTTTTATTTTGTTTAATTCCATTATTCATCAGAAATTGAAATGTTTTTTTTTTATATTATTATTCATATAATTATAATTTCAATTATTGTATTTGGGTATGATGTTTGAATCAATTTGTTATATCATAAATTTTTGTATTTATTGTAATATTTAATCATCCATATATTTAATTAGCAATGTAACATTTCACAACGACATTGGAGAATGAAATAGAATAAGAAACTTTATTTTATTATATATGAATAAGAGGCCCTTTTTCATACTAGTGGGATAAAATAAAGGTACACAATAATCAACACACCAACAAAATTGTAATTGTTACACTTATAGGTAATCCTTTGTCTTTCAGTTGGGGCACTATGTCCAATACATTATACAAAATGTCTAATTTTCACAAAAAACATATTTCAAAATATATAACATCTAAATATATCAGTCTTCATTCTTCATTGGAACTCTTGTTAGCGCTCAAGCCACTTACATGACTTAGGTTATTTTGTTGAATGTTTTATGGATTGTCTTGATCTTTTTCCTCCTCTTCATCTTCCATATACAAACATAAAAATATAGTGTAAAGTGTATCTACATTGGTGAAAATAATTAAAAATAAAATATATAATATACATTGATGTAAATAAAAATTCTGCGTACCATAGAAAGAACTGAGTCTTGAATAATAGAAATTCTTTAAAAACCAAATCTCATGCCTTCTCTAGTCAACAACTTTTATGTTGGCTCCACACCATACTTCGTTTCCTATAAGTTTTTTTACCCCATAACAAATTATAGATTTAATATAAAGGATTTTTGTTGTTCCATTAATTATAAAATGAGAGAAGTAAAAAACATAGATACCTTCAAATTCCACAATTAAATTTTTATATACCAACATATACTCACAACCCAGACTTAACCCAATGTCAATCAATTCTTCTGATATTTCTTCTTTGTATGCTAGAACTTGTTTGAATACATTCAAGTATGGATGGTGTAAAATAAAATAAAATACACAGATAATATCCAATATGAAATATTAAGTTGTTATAAGGAAATAACAACTATCCACAAACATTGAGATTAACCCTTTTTTTCGTTGTCGCCCCATCTTATGCGTTGAATGGGTTCCATTTTTTTTTTTTGCAACAAAACAAATGAAAATTGATACTCAATGTTAAATTAATTAATTATATGTACATAATAGAAAAATTCAACGATTTCATACATTTGAAGAACGTTGTTGTTGAGATGGATCATCCTATGATACAATTATGTACATTTCCTTGACCATATTCATGTACACTTTTTTGGACATTCCTACTGGCATATTTATGATGTCACCTCTTTTATCCTTTGTTATTTTCATATTTTTCTTAAAAAATTAAAATGGCATTAAATTATATTTATAATAATATGAAAATTAAATATAGTAGATTTCATATTATTAAAGGAATGATTTTAAGTAGTAGATACATATCATATAAAAAACATGTTTAGGAATATTACTTTTTGAATGATTCTTTTTTTTTTGTATGCTTTGGCTATTGCAAGTTTGATAGGTCTCATTGAACACTTCTCTAGAAATACCTTCTGTAATTTAGATATAACATAATTCTTTGAATCATTGTATTGATTTGTATACTCTAAGTGGAAAATATGATCTATACATTCTTTTCACTATATCTATCATAGTTTTATAAAATTTTCCCTCTCTTTAATTAACTTCCAACACCACTCCAGATGAGCTAAGCACCAATTCATCATCATTTACATCTTTCATAATTTGTTTTTTTATATGATGACCTTCCCTTATGTTGTTGTCAGTCCTTGCAAAACACTCAAAATATGTTAAATAAAATGTTTGAAACATGTTAACAAATGTTTTTAAGTACAATATTACTGATAATTCAAGAAAAAAATCATATTGATTGCTTTTTTATTCAACTGATTCATCCATTTGCAACTTTTCCATCAATGTTTTTATGCTCTTCTACACTTAGATTGCAAAGAATCTTATCAAGCTTCCTCATTTTCTTGGTTTTGCATGACACACATTAACCAATACATATTAGATAACTTACATATAATTAACAAATATTGATATAATATAGAAATTACAAAGAGCTTTCCTTCTTTTCATTTTTAGATGTGCTCTCATCATACTAATCAGAATTATTCATCATTGAACTCTTATTGCTCATTTTCTATTAATAAACAACCTATACCATTAAATAAAGAAACTATTAAATATATTATACAAATAAATTACATAACTTACAAATAAAAAGGCAAAATACCATATTCATGCACTTCAAGAATTAAAAGGCCTTGGTGTGTCTACATCATGAATACACTAACGCATCAAATAGGAACGCGTCATTAACAAAAAAATAAATTAATCATATGACATACGCCTTTTTTGGTGTGATATATACCAGTGTGCTTATATTCCAAATGCAGGTCTGATGTGTTATACAAAAAAGACCACATCAAAAACTGCAAAAATGTTTTTTGAAGAAAAAATAAAAAAATGATAGGGCCAACAAGGTTTTAGATTCATCGCAATAAGTGGTCCCATTGCACCTAATGCCTTATATATAAAACCACAAACCCATTAAATATAAAATTCCTATAAATAAAAATCCTAATTGTGAAATAATAAACATAGTTAAACCATAATGTGAAATTTTGCAGCAACATAAAATGAAAGGAAGCAACAACAAAATAAGAGTTCAAGTGTTGAAGCTAACTATGAAATCTTTATTTTTTAATTTTTTTTTTAAATCTTAATATAAAATAAATAAATCATGCATTGGGATTAATAGTAATAATTTAAATACTTGAAGTTTCTACTATGCAAGGTTTTGTGTGATCCACCATACCTTACTCATTTTGATCTTTAGAATAATCTGGTTGCTCCAAACTCCTATAGTAGAAAGTGTACCTTGAAAAAATATCCTCTTGATATTTCGACAAAATAATGAAATTGTGTTTAGATTTTTTTTCTGTAATACACTTTATGAAATTAGTTTTTTGAAAAATAAATTCCCGCTCGTTTTTTAGTTTATGGGAAAAATAATCATGGTTCCTTTTATTTTTTATTTTTTGGGAATCAATGCGCTCGTGTATCCAAGTGCATCGATGCAACTTAATAGACATTGCACCATTTATATATATAGCTTACATTTTTGCAAAAAAATGTGCACAAGGAAGATATACATGTACCAATGCATTATAAAAAAAACAAATTTGTCTAACGCACTGGATTGGCGTACAAATAAAAAATAAAAATTAAGAACTATCATTTGCTAGTGCATATGAAAATAAGATTGCACTGATGTGCTTATGAATGTTAAACATACCAATGTCAATCACATTGAAACATGAAAAATTAAATATCCGATACAAAATATAGCAGGTATTTTATTTTGTGGACAATTTTCTAGATGTTTCACAATGGTGCATATGTGTTTTAGATGCCTTGGTGCATTTTGTTATGCATAACGCACCAGTACAGTTGTATTTTCAAGGTGCACCGAAGTACTAATTAGAAATCCCTATGATTGTAGGTTTGAAATTAAAATGATATATGTATTTCAAATGTTCTTTTTGGATGCATCCACATCAATTACAATACTTCATAGTTTACATATGTTGCTTAAGCTCACCTTATTCTTAAAAAATGGTTGTAAGACAATTTTGGAAGTTAGATTGTGATATGGTTCTCAAAATTTATTTTAGAGTTGTGGACACATATTGACTGTTTATTTTGATCAAATGCATGGAGAACATTTTAGAGTATCAAATGGTCAATTCTTCAAATTCTAGCTCATTCCATATTGTTCAGAGTTCATCGAGTTCTCCTTATCCATCTCCAATAAGTTTAGATTTTATTTAGTTTGTGTTTATCTATTTGAATTTAGGTTATTTATCCATGTGAATTTGAATAAAAATGTGTTCAATTTAGCAGGATTTGGATTTAGGATCGAGTTCGGATGCACAAGATATTCCACTAGTTGCAAAATTCCCTAAGCTCTCTTATAGGGAGAAATATACCACAAACAATTGGTAGATTAAAATCGATAGTTGCTTTACCCTGCCCTTTTTAGCATGTTGTCTTCTAGCTACAATCTAGGGTCATAGACTGTAATTCATCATGACCTGGGTCTCTTTTATGAAGCCTCAATAGTATGTGATTGCTCAAAATGTCAAGGGTTGAAGGAGAGCCCTCAACATGACAGACTCAGCCATTATAGTAATGATCGATTACCCAATGTTGATAGTCTAATACCTCCTATTACAGTAAAAAATCCAATAGGTAATATAGAAAATACATGTAGGAACACTTTCCTATGCTCATTGGTTTAAAATTTGGAATCCAAAACAACTATGTTTCATCCTAATTTGACCAACCCCTCTGCTTTTGCCAAGTCAACTAAAATTTCTATTGATCCAAAGTATGATATCAATAGAACCCAAAACAAATCTACTAGGAGATCCAAAAAGTTGCATGAATTGAGAGAAAATTTGTCTAAGTACACACCAAGGTCGATCCAATTGTTGGAGAGGAGCGATGGCTTCTCTCTTCTTGTGCATTTTCAAATACTGAACTTGTTACAACCACACTTTGTATGGTGATTGATCGTCTTCTCTTCTTGTGCCCGATTTTGGAACCAAATTATTCTTTTTGTGGTAATAATTTTATGACTTCCAAGTCTAAGATATATCCTACAAATCTTGGGTTGTTTATCCTTTCACATGTATTGGTTCCTCCCAAACAGTCAGTAGCACTTATGTCATTTTGCTGTCCTATTTATTGTTGGTCCACTTAGTTGAATATTGTTAAATACAAATATAGTATTTCCATGTACACTATGTGCATTTGGGATCATCTAGAAGAAGGTTGCTTTGGTCTTAATATATACATATCTTTTTTCTAGTTTAATATAAATTCGAGCCTTACAAAAAAAAAAGAAACTTAACCTTCTCAATCATTTTACAATTTTTATAAACTTAACATTAAGATGTATAAAATCAAGATTATGACAATAAAACCTAAGATAAAAAAAATCATCTTATTTTCTATGGTGGTAACACCTTACATATGCATCAATTTAAATTTCCATTTAAAATAGAAGGATATTCGTGAAATCATTAATAAAAGGAACATGTATACTACAAGGATTTTATAAATCCTAATTTTAATGATCAAAACTATTTTTCCAAGTTTATGTGCATAAAGAAAAAAATTAATATTGTCAAAATTAGAACCAATGAGAATCATAACCTCCATAATGAAACTACTCAAGAATCTAACCAAAAGAAATAGATTGGGATGATTGATTTTGTAAAATTTGTGATAAATAGGAGGAAAATAAAGGACATAATTTCCTTTTCAAATGGACCACATTTAATAATGTAATCAGAAACTTTATTTAGATTTAGATATTAGTTTTCCTTTCTCCTTACCAAAAGCACTATGAAATTGGTATTTCTATTTTTTATTTCCCTATGTATCATGTTATTGCAAAATTGTAGTTGCAAGTGTATTGTGTCACTGTACACTTGTAATTAAAATTGGATTTATAAATTTGTAAGTTTGTACTGAAATTTATAACCGTCATGCACACATCTAACAAACACCATCTAACATACACATCACCATCAACATAAAAATGAAAGATCCAGTATATATATATAAACAATAATATACAACCCATGATACATTCCAAATATACATCTCGAGTCCAATAAATTGTATGATATATTTGGTCCACCTCCGAAACTAAATGAATCACTACCTCTACCAATAGATCCAAAGGCATCGACACCTCCACTAGCAGAGATAGAGGCATCAATATCTCTGTAACAAAACAAAGCAACATGGAGAGCAACATAGTCAATATCTCCCTGATGATGTATCTCGCTCGTTACAACTATTGTATTTAGAGCTTGGCATATGGGTGGAATAGGAGATGGTGGATGGTTGGGCCAGTGAGGAGGAGAGGCTAGTTGGTATACCTATGGATTATGATTTAGGTTATGGTGGTGTACAACTAGGCGTGGATGAGTAGATATTGGTCAGTCATCATCGTGGGGAGGAGGAGGAGGAGGAGGATGAGGAGGAGGATTTCCTCCCTCGTTAGATGTAGAATCGTCATCCCTCTAAGAATATAAAAGGATGGATGCATTAATGACATACAGCATCAAAGTACTCATATCATGAGGAACCATCCTACATAACTCTACTAGGACAGGGTCTTGCATGATCTCATGCACCTGTACAGGGTGGAATCCTCGTCTATCTAACAATGCAAAAAATATATCTGCCACACCCTCTTGAACCCTAGAATATATCCTGCATCGTAGGCTAGGACTAAACAATGCATAAAACTAAGGCTCCTCCATATCCTCATCAATTTGAAGTGGTGGAGGCCCCTTCCCATTATATGTTCCAATGTATGCAAAATATATAGTACACAAAAATAATTAGATAGTTTCATTAAATAATATAGTAAAATAGTTTTAAATAAAGTGTTAGAATAAATCTCATTTGCATTAAGTAAGACAACAAAATGCAACTAGATCAATTTAAACATAACGTTGATATCAAATCTATCATCCAGTGGCTCATCCTGGGTGAAAAATATGTTGTGACATCCTCGATTGTCCAACCCTGTGTATGGATATGGCACAAGGTCCAATGTATGGTCCTCCTTGCCATATAGCATCTTTAGCACCTATGATGTGATCCTCACTAGGAACTCTGGCTGGCCCCTCTTGGGAAGCATCTGTCCCCAAATGTGCATATGCACCTTGGTCATTTCTCTAGGAGGGTAGTGGTCAAATGATAGCCTTGTGGTCGAAAACCTATAAAACAAAATAAACAAAAAATATATGAAGAAAAATGGAAGTTGAACCTTCCCTCAAAATTTGCACGAAATCGATCTAGAGTAAAACAAAACAGCCACAAAAAAATGGCATACCACCTAATGCATATAGATCTCTACACTAAATAATCTACATAAAATAAAAGAAGGTAACTAATGTGCTTCCCATCAGTGGTTAGGTGCACTATGGTCATCACCAATAGTGAGAGGCACCTAACCTCCTTTGCACCAAATGAAGAAATCCATAGTTTTCTAATGAAAACATGAAAATCAACAGGATAAGTGACATCCTCACTGATATATCTCTAAGAGTAAGAGAGCTAAATCTCTTCTACAACACCAACTGAGACACCAAGGAACAGATGAAAATACTCCCCTCTCATGGATATCCCATTGATTAAGTAAATGTCTCCTAAATGGGATGGAACCACACTAATTGGGACCTATACGAAAGGACTATCTATGTTGATCCCAATGACGAATCAAATACGTCAACAAAGCCCAGTTCCTCTTGAGAGATGTAGCCTCCTTATATATATTTAGGAGGCTGACAACCCTCAAGAGGAATCATGTCTAATCGGTAATTGGACGGGAGTACAAATTCCTCTCCCTCTCTATCACCTTCCACTTCCATACAGCATTGTAAAGGTTAACCCATGCCTGCTACTGTTGATGGGCCTCTCGCCCTTGACATCTCTAATTCACATATAACATCAATTAGTCTCATAAATATACATAAATAACATTATAGATTTAATTTAATGAGCATGCTATTTATTGACATCAAATCAATTTTTTTCTCATGCTAAATGAATTTAACAACCAGTGTGCCTAAATTACAGTAAATCATCGAGCTTGGTGCTCTTGTAAATACAAGTGCATTGCAAAAAATGCATTACAAATTTCTAATTTCAACCACCGTTTAGAAAATTTAAAAATCCACTCAACAAGCAATGAAAGAGAGAAATTACACCATGTCGACCACGGATGGCAGTGCACTTGAACAGGGAAAATGTTGCATTGGTGCTTAGGTGGTCAAAAGCACTATAGATGGTAAAAATGTTTTTTTATTCGGTGATTTATTTTATTTTACCGTGTTTCGGTGTGCCCAAAGCCAAAATGCACTGGTTTAGTGATTGAGAATGACCGTACTAGAAACAAAATTAAAAATTAAAAAATTAGCTTAATCCAGTTCCCTCCAATAGGGATAAACCAATTCCTTTTCAATAAATAAATGCATTGGTGTCAAAAATAAAATTACAAAAAAAACAATTTTTTCCTTTCATTTTAAACCTTAATTCGGTGTGGTAAATTATGTTAAGTATTGATGTGATGACAAAAGAAAAATGCATTGTTGATGATTAGAAAGAGATGAAATATTTTCTGTCTCACTTTTTTATTTTTCTTACCATATACCGGTTTGTATCCATCAAAATGCATTGATGCATTTCCTTTTGGTAAACGTAACGTTGGTGAAAATAAAAATTTTCCATTTGGGTTTTTTATTTACCCTTCCAATGCTTTCAAATATGTTGTGCACCGATATATTGAAGTAAGCTAAACACACAATTATGCAAGATATTGTTTTTCGCTTGACAGTGTTTTTTAGTGCGATGCCACATGATTTATGTTTGCACTAGTGCATGTTCAACTTAGATGCACTGGTGCATTTTGTATGTATAAAAGCATTGAATAAATTTTTTGTTAAAACCTCTTCCCACTCACCTCTGCTTTGGACCTCCACTGTGAATGTATATTTGGGCTATTTTTAGAGGAGCATCTGCAAACAACTCCACTAGAGGGTCTTTTCCTTGTATTGTATGAGGCTCACTCTAAGCATTAAACTCTTTTCCATTATGCCTTTTTGTCGTAGAGTGGAATTTTATCCCCCCATATCATCTCACCTCTTCAGACTAGGATTCATATATGGAAAGACTTGAATAAGACATGAAGATTTGATATTTTGATATGGTATCATTAGAATAATTTACAATTTGCATGCCATCTTCCATTATCCACGTACTAGGGTCCTCCATTCCAAATTGCAAAAGGGAAACCTTAACAAAGAGCTCATACCTCTTCTTCAATCTAATATCAATACCATCATCACCTTCATTACAATTTTTCAATACACACACAAGGTCAGGAGTGATGTTAACTGGCATATGTGTGTGTGTTATTTAAGCTTCCTTTGACTATTAATATTAACAACTCATTAAATATTTATATAAAAATATAGTTTGTGTATTACACCTCTGCTTGTGAGCATGTTGCAATAATAAAATAAAAAGATGTGGATTGGCTTAAACAAAACAATCATAGTTATATCATACATTAATAGGTTAACTAGAAACCAAATAATCATTGTAGTGTAAAAATGGTTATATCAATCTTAAAGGGTTATATTGGCTGAAAGGTGTTATTTGATTTTTGGTAAAATAAGAGAGGGTATTATTCTATTAGAAGTGTAAAATTAAAATATAATCCTTATGTAGCAGAAATATATGTCGAGTGACATCTAAACCTTGTATGTAAACAAGGCAAAAACTAAGCTTGTAATCAACTGGTGACTAGAATACTATAAAAACTTTATTAGTCATACTATAATGATTTTGATGTTGTTTTCTATCAACTTTATTACTCATGTGTTTAGATAGGTGTTATTTGATTTTTGGTAAAAGAAGAGAGGGTATTATTCTATTATAAGTGTAAAATTGAATATATTATAAAGGCTATTCCTTGGGTAGCACAAAGAAATGTCTAATGACATATAAACATTTTATGCAAAAAAGGAAAAAACTAAGTTTGTAATCAACGAGTGACTAGACTATTGTAACAAATTTGATGTTGTTTTATCTCAACTTTACTAGTCATGTGTTTAGCTTGTGATTTCATATATAAGAACTGATTGTATTTTGAACTGTGAATAGTTTGGATAAAACACTTATTGTAGGTGGGATTTACAGTCATTATTAGGCCATGATGATGTTTCTTACTAATAAATACATTTTTTATACTTATTTATTCCTATGGTTTCAATTAGTTTCTTGTTTAGAAATCTTGTCTTTGACTAATAACATTTAGATTTAGAGGGAAAACAATTTGCAATTCAATATTGTTTCGAGGATTAGCCAACATTTACTTTAAAGCTAAAATAGTTGTAATTGAATATACTACGTGCCATAAACAATGGGGTTGGTGTTATAGAATTAGTGGATCACTCCAATCACATTGAACTCAAGGTTGTTTTTTTATAAATAACACCCACTATTTTTATTAGATAAAATGAACCATTAAAATTAAAGAATTTCTTGATACTGAATAATTTGAGATGACTTGGGTCAGTAGAAGTTTTCAACCTTAACAAGAAATATGTTCTTGTTTTGCTTGTATTACTTCACTTGTTTGAGAATTACCCAACAACAAATTGTGCATATTTATGGTGTGTCTTTTTGAGATAGATAGAATCTGACATCGATGTTAGGTGGCATGAAACATCCATTTTGATATGGTTTAGACATGTGAGATTAATGAAAGTATCTACAATTGCGTTGGTTTAAACAACTATTAGTATTTTTCATATTTAAATTTGTTTTAAATTATCTTATTCAAATGGAATGGACTAAAGTTGCTCATAGTCCTTGTTATTTCTCAACATTCGATGTTAATGGCATATTTGTATCTTTGATTGTGAATGAAGTAACCTAGGTGAGGAATATGTATGTCTTGTCTTGAATAAGAGTTGAAGTTAGAAGTTGAAATTGATAAGCTTTAGATCCTTCTAAACCCCAAATCTATTAAGCTTTAAGATGAATGAAATCCGTCAATGTTCAAGCATTTCCTCAAGTTTTTCTCCTTTAACAAAAAAAACCTTTTATCCTCCAAGTTTTTAGTTTCTTGTTGACACTTAAAAATCTAAAATTTAAATCAATCTATATGGTGTTCATTCTCCTCCTCATTGTCATCATCGACATCGTTGTCATCATTGTCATCAATAAACTATTGGACAATATTTATTAGGATATTTAATTAGTTGTCTCAAGTCAATCACCACCGTTATTATCATCAATATACTATTAAATAATATGTATTAACTTACTTAATTACTTTGACATTCGTATAGGATCTAATACATCGATCTCGTATCTAACTACATTAAAATAATCAAAATAAATTATTATCTCATACATCAATGTGGTTCTAACAACATTAAAATATTCCAAATAAATTATTATTATTGGGTAACGTGGCCCATATAACGAACCATTATTGATGATTTTTTTTTTTACCTGTGTTTTACCTAACCACTCTACAAACCCCCTTAAGTTCATTTTCTCTTGAATATTTTATTTTAACAATATAATTTAAATTATAATTATCTGTGTAGTTTATGATAATATTGAAATATATTTTCCCCTCAAATATCATTTTATGTGGATATCTATTTTTCCAAAATCACATAATTCTAATGCAAGATCCACTTACAAAAGAAATATGATGAACCAGAAGAATATATATATATATATATATATATATAATTGTAAACAATTGTAAAACCATCATAAAACTATGAAACACCTTTACCTTTTCATCTAACAAAACATGTAAACCCAAAACTTCTCACCTAATTAATATCTTATAAAAATGAAATTTTCCAATAATATTGAAAAATAATGCCCCTTATGGAATATTTTAGAAAGCTTACAAAAGGACCTTGGTTCTTGGCATAACTGACCTCTTATTCAAATAATAGGTATCATACTTCAAATTAGCTACAATGTCAATCTCAACTTGGGTGACACTACCAATCTCCCCATCTAGTTGTGGATTCATTATATTTTAATAGATTTTAAGAAATATTGAAATTCCCTAGGCAAATTCCTTAAGATTGACCAAAACCAAAGCTTGAAGGGAATTATTACTTGTCCCAAAGTCGACATAGATATTAATGTTAGAAAAGCTTTATCTAACCAAGCCATTATAGAATGTTATGATTATCAATGGATTAGGAAAATACCACTCTCAAATGAACAATTTGTTTAGTTCAAGGAACACTACAAAAAGAGAAATGAGCTTTTAGGAGAAAATAGAAAAAAAAGACAACCTCAGAAGATAGAAAGACTTTGAGACAAATTCCCATAGCACTGCTAAAAAAGAAAATGTAAAATCATTAAACTTTGAAGTTTCAACAAATGTCTCTCTACCTTTATCTAAGGAACACTACAAAAAGAGAAATGATCTTTTTGGAGAAAATAGAAAAAAATGACAACCTCATAAGATAGAAAGACTTTGAGACAAATTCCCATAGCACTGCTCCAAAGAAAATGTAAAATCATTAAACTTTGAAGTTTCAACAAATGTCTCTCTACCTTTATCTAAGGAACACTACAAAAAGAGAAATGATCTTTTTGGAGAA
>LPNX011137630.1:296621-321818 GCA_001517045.1 Pseudotsuga menziesii
AAGGTTAATTTTGGTCCACTATAACTATGTCCACATTTACGAACACTACCTCACTAATAACAGACATGGGTAATCAAAGTTTATATAAAAAATATAAATAAACATAAATTTGTTATAATAATAATAATAATTTATTTCTAAGGGCATAGCCAAGCCAGACGCCAATTTGGTGTATAAGGCCCCCTTATTTGTGGGATAAAGGACCCCTATGTGCATCGATGTAACTCTTAATATATACATTTTTTTCTTTTAAATGTTTAATGCATTTTAATATTTAATATTAGTTTTTGAAGATAGATGATTGATGAATGAAACTGATTTATAGCATGCCTCATGTCAAATTTAAGTATTTATGCATGCCTTCAACGAAAAGTCAATTCATACTTGACTTGCCTACCTATCATTTCATAAATGACATGAATTCCTACAAAACCAAGGATGCTCTGTCCTTGTTGTTCACGAGTTTCAATAATAAAACAATTAGAAAATATAATTCGAAATGACCACTTGGTAAGTGAGGTAAGAAATTAATTAATATTAAAAAAGCTTAACAATCCATGTGATCTCCTTAATAAAACACTCGTCATGTTTGAATGTATAAACCAGCGTGTTGAAGTAGAAAACTAATAATTAGGCGTGATGTGATTATATATATATATATGGGAATCGACAAGTGGGTCCAGCTCATACTTGTATTACATGGATTAATTTTGGTCCACTATCACTATGCCTGGGTGTACAAACACTACCTCACATGTATTTATAAAAAATATAAATTAACATAAATTTGTTATAATAATAATCTATTTTTAAAATTATAGCCAAGCCATATACTAATTTGTTTGTGTGAGACTCCTTTATTTGTTGATAAAGAAACCCTCGAGACAAGGATATAACTATTAATATATACGATTTTTTCCTTCAACTATTTAATACATTTTAATATTTAATATTATCTTAAATGTTTGATGATT
Organism: Pseudotsuga menziesii; assembly: GCA_001517045.1. Taxonomy (NCBI): domain Eukaryota; kingdom Viridiplantae; phylum Streptophyta; class Pinopsida; order Pinales; family Pinaceae; genus Pseudotsuga; species Pseudotsuga menziesii. The sequence goes on from LPNX011137630.1 coordinate 297,596, forward strand.
GAAACTGATTCATAGCAGGCCTCATGTGATATTTAGGTATATCTACATGCCTTCAACGAAAATTCGAGTCATACTTAACCCCCTACCCACCATTTCATGAAAAACATCAATTCCAATTCGAGTCATACTTGACCCCCCTACCCACCATTTCATGAAAAACATCAATTCCAATTCGATCCATACTTCACCCCCTACCCACCATTTCATGAAAAACATCAATTCCAATTCGAGTCATACTTGACCCCTACCCACCATTTCATGAAAAACATCAATTCCTACAAAACTAAGAATGCTCTCTCTACGTTGTTCACCCCTTTCAATTACAAAACAATTAAAATATAAAATTTGAAATAACCACTTGGTAAATGAGTTAAGCAATTAATTAATATTAGAAAGGTTTAACCAGCCATGTGATCTCCTTAATAAAATACGCAGCATGTTTGAATAGTTAAACCGGCATGTTGAAGAAGAAAACTAATAATTAGGCGTGATTGGATTTTATAAATATAACTCCCAAGTCTAAATAATACATTTAGAAATCGATCGGAGATCTCCAGATTTCCTGTTTGAAAGCCTAGCGAGCGAGCCATGGCAGCCTCTGTTCTCAAGGGCGGTGTGAAATTGGGCAGTTCCCAATGGACTGGACAGTCGCTCACCCAACACGTCGATTCCCTCAAGCAGCCCAAAGCACACAAGGTCTCCTTCCCCATCAGGGCTGGATCATATGCCGATGAACTTGTTCAAACCGCGGTCAGTTTTTTTTTTTTTGTTATTATTTTATTTACAGTGCAGAAGGTATCGGTTCCTTTGGCTTTATTGCTCTTCGGGTGTTGGGTTTTGTGACTCTTAGTTTATTTTTCAGTTGTGTGGGGATTGGAGGTCCTTATGCATCTTGACTGGGTTTTTATATGCAAATCTTGTCTTCAATGGTTCATATTTGTAGGATCCGTAGTAGGTTTGTTGTGTAATTGACATTGTTTTTGATGCAACATCTTAAACACGTTCAAAACTTTTGTCAAGTTTACATTTTTGGATAGATATTTCACTGTGTAGCATGGGTACCTATATCTAAGGACTAAAATATATGTATCAATATCAGTATTAGTATTCATACCGGATACTTGGGTACTTGTAAGGTACATTTGTTGTCGTACCATTTACTAGCTCCACTTACCCGAGACACTGTTATAAAAAAACAGGTACTTACATGTTAAATGCTACAACCTACCCCAAGTTTGGGTACTATAGGTATGACCAACTCAACAAAAGTAAAATCTGCGGGTGTCGAGGGAGAAAAACCACTTGTTTAATCAAATGATTTAATAAAAAAGTTAAAATGCTACTTCCAGTTACTATTGATGAACAGGGGCCTCCACTTGAGAGTGATGCATATCTAGAGATCTTGCTAACATAGGGCCTTAGTGATATTGATAACATTGATCCTAAGGATGCTGATGACATGGATTGGGGAAGCTAAATCAACTATCTTGTTCATTTTTTATTGTTTTGAACTTTATATTTCATGTTTGGAAATGCCATTAGACAAATTTTGAATGTAGTATGACAATGGACTCATGGAGTCATGGACATATAATATTATTAATTATATGACTTCCGTCTTCCACTTGATATCTACTATGCTTTATCAAATTTTGTGTTTCAAGTTTTCAATGCGAATGCTCATTGTTCAATAAACCATTGAATTATGAATCATGATTCACAATTGATAAGAAATATGAAATATGCATGCAACTGACACACACACACACACACACACTAACCCTAACGTACCCAAGTACCTTGTTTCAAAAAGTGGTGTCCCCGTCCTCATCCTTGTCCCCATACCCAAGTTTCCTCGAAACTTACACATTTTATATTTACGTCTTTTTCAAACATTTAAACAATATTATTCCTAAAAATATTCAATATTTTGTGAATCATCAAATAAGGTTGTGGTTATATTAGAAATTAGATATCTTATATTTAGGATTAGTGTATCCAAGACAACCTTACTTGTAGGTTTAGAGATCCGATCCTTCAAATATATGCATTTTATTTAGCTAGAAAACTTCAAAAGTATAGTGTCACCAAATGATTAACACATTCGTTTGAATCATATTGAGACTCTCCCCAAAATCTAACCTTTCATAATGAAACATTGCATTTTGGAACAATTCAAAGAGAAATTGGCACCCATGATGAACAAGGCAATTTTACAAAGAGGTTAAGGAGACTGATGAATAACGACCTAAATGTATTTTCGATATAATTGTGTATTTTTTATGTGTTCTTCTAACAACCCCAAGTTATATAGTCAATTTAACTTCATTCCAAAAGCACAACATTCAAATCATAGTATTTTATAATAGTTATAATAGCATATGCTCATGAAACTAAACATAAGGTAAGGTGTAGACAAGATAATTTTACTCATTTCTACATATGACCAAAAAAAAGGGGGAAATGGAACTAAAAAAGTACAATCATGTAGTGACAAACCATGAGAGTGCCAAAGCAATTCCTAAAAACTAATAAGTTAAGAATAAAATAAAAACTAGCAGATTGAATGAGAAAAGTAGCCAAAAGTATAATCCTACAAACAACATGATAAAGGGATACACATGATCCAAAGCAGAAACAAAGAGGGGAAAGAGGAAGTCCTCACGAGCCCATCAGAAAAATAGGAGAGAGATGAAGAAAACTCTGTTGTTTTGACAACTACAGATAAGGGGCCAATACATTGTCTAACAATGTCCCTATGTGAGATTTTGGTGCTCGTCGAGAACAATTTTTCATGACTCTCATATTAGGGGAATTTTGAGGTCTAAAATGGGCCTCATAAGAGATATAATAAAATATTATGAGTAAGACATTTTGTGGAGAAGGTATATTTACGGAGTAAGCTAGCTGTGGAGCAATCCTCCCTCATTGGACGGAGGAGGAGCAAAGTCAGCGTAGACTTTGCTCCTCCTCCGTCCGATGGAGGGAGTTTTGCTCCACAGCTAGCTCACTCCTATATTTACAACTCACCTCTTGCACTACACTCAATGTAACTATAGTTAAGTTAAATTGAAAAAATGTCTAAAAATAAAATCAATAAAAATATATTTGATGTGACTAAAAGTGAGAGTACTTTCCAATACATAAATTACTTTATGTACTTTAAGATAATGCACTTATATAATAAAATAAAATATGTTACATTTTTTTTTTAATATAATTTGTTTATTCAATATTTACACCATTTATCATTTTAAATTTTAAAAATAATACACAAAACCTATTGAATTATTATTATTTAATTTTACTAATTAAAAATAAAATATAAAATTTAATCATTATTTACCATGTATAAATTATCTACTAATATTAATATCAAAATTATTTATAAAATATATTTATTAATCAATATAAAATAAATTATTTATATAATATTTTTAATAAACATATATCCGATATGATGTAATATCCATCTATTTTGTTTTATATATCCCATGCATAATGAATTCGTTTGACTTTTTTGTCATGTTTTAAAAGGATGTATCATACTTTGAAATATTGTGAAATGATGTTTAATTTTTAAAATTTAATATAATGTATTAAATGATCATCATACATTTTTATTTATTATTATTTTGAATAATCTTTTAGTTTTTTATTAATACTTTATTTTACATTGAAATGTACTTTTTTTCTAGGTATTTTAGAGTACTTTAATGTATTTATATTAAATTCAAAAGTAATTTAAAAGTACTTTTTTCATTATGAGTATTTTTCTTACAATATTGTTATGGTTAACTATGGGTTTTTATTTACCATTTAGCATATGACAACTAAGCATCATTAACTCAACTAGTGCCAACTCAACTACTATAGATGGTGTCATCCTCTAGATTGTGATTGGTTCTTATAAAGTTGATTTTGATGGTACATTTTTTGTTTTGAGACCCATTTTTTACCTCAAAATTCTCCTAATCAAGCATGACCGAAGGAACCTGATGATTATAAAATTGATCTCTCAAACAGGGAAGGAGACTAGTTGACATATGCTAGGATTTGACATCAAGCACTCAAACACATTAAAAGCCTCTTGGGGCAAGTTCACCAGTTGAAGATTGAGAGAATTATAAATGTCATTTATTAGTAATGATGTTGCAACACAAGGTTAGCATGACATAAGCTACCCAAGTACACTTAATACATGCACCACTCTCTCACTTATCTTACTTTACATAACAACACTTATAACGATTAAATTGGAGGATGTATCTTTGTAATAAATTTACACCCACATAGTTAGGGTTTTCTCTCTTTAGGGTATGCAGAGGTGTACTAATGAGCTTTACCTGTCCACAACTCATTTGATGGATTTTGTTGGATCCTTTTCAAGCAGGGTGTTTGCAGAGCGTCATAGGTCAACTACATTGTTATAAGAAAAACCGTGGATAAATAAATATGATTGAGAATTACTATGTAGTCAATGTGGATCTCCAAAACCACTATGAGAACTTGTGTGACTAAAAGTGTTGTAACTTTTGAGTCAACCCAAAATCAGAATTTCTCCAAATAGTACAAAATTTAACAATGATGAGCAATCCAAGGTTTTTTGAATAAAATTATATGGTTGTGGTGCAATGGCTAGAAAACATTTTCATATTTTCATGATCAAAAGATGTTCTATGCAATTATCTAGTTCCTTTTCTGCACTCTAAGATGCATGCTTATAGTTGCCCGTGGATTTTTAATTATAAACTAAAATTACATATGATTGTCTTGGGACATGTTTTGGGTAAACATGTGTTTTCGTAGCTCCTTTATGGAGAAGGCATGTGTTCGGTGTTGTTTAGCAGCTTGTATTTATGGTAGTTAAGTCATTGTAGATACATTATTATCCAGTTCCATTGTGGTATGATTTCCGTGTGATGGGTGTGTTTAGTTTTCTACCATTTGAAAGAAAACCTTGAAGAAACATAATCTAGATTCAGAGAAAATTACATTTTCACTAGTCTTTTCAACAAAATTGTAGTGATTGGTAAATAAAAAGAATGTGAACACATTGATATTTATGTCTTTTGATTTTGCAACATGGATTTATAGAAAAATATTGCATCTCCTGGTCATGGTATTCTTGCCCTAGATGAGTCCAATGCCACTTGTGGGGATAGGCTTTCTTCCATTGGAATGGAAAACAATGAAACCAATCGCCAAGCATACAGACAACTGTTGTTGACCACACCAGGACTTGGGGAATATATTTCGGGTTCCATCCTTTTTGAAGAGACCTTCTACCAGTCTACAACTGATGGGAAGAGATTTGTTGATTATTTGCACGAGCAGAATATTGTGCCTGGCATCAAAGTTGACAAGGTATTTACTTAAGTCTTGTTTGATTGTGACTATGTTGTGTTTTCTCTTTACTAGGGCATGCTTATCTACAAATTGTTCTCTTGACTTATGGTTAAGGGTTTTAATTTCATTTTGAGCCTGATATCTGTCATCAATGGTTGAATTCTTATTGTTATTGTTACGTGTGAAGCGTGTGGTTCCATTACCAGGATCAAACAATGAATCTTGGTGCCAAGGTCTGGATGGATTAGCCTCAAGATCTGTTGAGTACTACAAACAGGGTGCAAGATTTGCTAAATGGTGAGTGCATTTAAGTTTTTTATTTTTATTTTACTACTTATTCAATAGTTAAAATGTGACACAACCATGGTATACACAAAAGGTACACTAAATTTAGGGGTTCTTAAAATTACATGACATTTTTGTAGTTGAATCTACGATTTAAGAATGTGTAGTGTGTTGATTTTGTATATTTCCAACTTTTCAAGGTAGATGATTCTTCTTTTTGTATTTTAATTTGAGCTTGTTCCATCTCAACAGGAGAACTGTTGTTAGCATTCCAAATGGCCCTTCTGAGTTAGCTGTTAAGGAAGTTGCATGGGGTCTTGCACGTTATGCTGCTATTTCTCAGGTATATTTGTAAAAGGAAATATGAATACACATGCTAGTCTAGTGATCCATAGTAGCTTGAACTTAATTTTTTTTATATCAGAATGACATGCATAGATTTGTTTTATGTTATATGACAACTAGGGGATATCAGGCTACCACTAACAACCTACTTCAACGAAATCTTCAAATTTAATAATATCCTCATGGTTATGTTAATTTATTTATTTTTGTATTGAATAAGTTATACAATGATCCAAATTTATTTTAATTGTTGTTTCTTTTTCAGGACAATGGCCTTGTGCCCATTGTGGAGCCAGACATTCTTCTGTATGGAGACCATTGCATTGATAGAACCCTTAAAGTGGCAGAGAAAGTTTGGGCCGAGGTTTTCTTCTACTTGGCACAGAACAATGTGCTGTTTGAGGGTATTTTGTTAAAGCCTAGTATGGTGACTCCTGGTGCTGAGCACACAGAGAAAGCAACCCCAGAACAAGTTGCAAATTACACTCTTAAAATGCTGAAGAGGAGGGTGCCACCAGCTGTTCCTGGGATTATGGTGCGTAATTTAAGAGTTTCCATTATCTTAAGACCTTATGCTTTGTAGGGTGTCACAATAATCAATTTTTAATTACAATCCCTTTATTTGTTTATATTTTGTATGTTTTACAGTTCTTGTCTGGAGGACAGTCTGAGGTCGATGCAACTTTGAATTTAAATGCAATGAACCAAAGCCCCAATCCATGGCATGTTTCCTTTTCATATGCGCGTGCCTTGCAAAACACATCTCTCAAGACTTGGAAGGGTCTTCCAGAAAATGTTGAAGCAGCTCAAAGGGCACTTCTTATTCGGGCTAAGGCTAATTCACTGGCACAACTTGGGAGATACTATGTTGAAGGTGAAAGTGAGGAGTCAAAGAAGGGAATGTTTGTTAAGGGATACACATATTAAGAAAGCAGTTTATCTCTTTCTTACGAGAAAATTCTTTCAACACAGATAGGCTAGGTTTTTTTTATATTTTTTATTTGGCACTCATGATCCTGAACTTTTCTAAGAGTTTATATTTTGGTTATTTCAATAATGTGCAAAGTGCAAAGTACTTGAACTGGCCTTTTACCTATGTTATACAAGCTTTGAGGGTATGTGTCCAATATAATTTTTTATTAATTTTCATGCTACAAAGTTTATCAGATATTTATGGCACTACTTTTAGCTAACAACCTCTCTGAGGACTTTTATCATTTTTCTATGAAATTGAGTGTGTAGTTTGATATTTTACTAATATCATTTTCACGGGAGAAGGGGTTGTGGTTAGGAGTTGCAATTCCCCCTTACAATACTCTTTTCCACCTAATTTTATAAATTTTGGACCACGGGGGCACTAAAACCCATAATTAATGTCTTGCATGAATATGCATGCAGTATTTGCACCCTTACTGGTGATAATATTCCTCATCTAGTTGTAATGGGGCCCACTCTCACTTGAATCATTACTTATGCGCTTATTTGGATATTTATGGCTAGTCATGCACCTAATTTAAGTTACTGTTAATTAAGTTCAGTTAATATTGAGTTAATGTAAGTTAAATTGAGTTTAATTTAGTTATTTTCAGTTAATATTGAGTTAATCCCTATTTGCATCAATGAAATGGACTACAATTAGTTAATTTGAGTTTAACTAAGTTATATTCAGTTAATTTGAGTTAGTTTGATTTTAACTAAGTTACAATCAATTAAATTGAGTTAGTCTCTAGTAACTGATAGTTAGTTAGAGTCAGTTGTGTAATTGGAACTTGACTTCAGTTAATTAATGTATTTTCTGGCTTAAAGTCACTAATCTTTAGTTAATAACATGAATTTGAGCTGTGATTTTGGGTGAATTTGAGTCAATCCCTTTAAATTTGAGTTGTCTCCATTGCAGGGGAGTAATTTATGGATGAATTCGAGTCATTCTCATACAAAAGGAGTAATTTATGGGTAATTAAGAGTTATTTAAGGTGGTTTGGAGCTAAATTTGATGAATTCGATATAGCCAGTTAAGGGAACTGTCTATGTTAGTGTTATAGAGTCAATCTCAGTGAACTCAAGTGGCCCACTAAAGAATTGAATGAGTCAACGAGTGTTTGTTAGGAATCCCTAGTCAATTAGGAGTCCTTCCTCAATGGTCCAGACTCAGACTCTTGGTGGCAATTCGAATTAGGAAAAGGATTTGAATTTCTCTATAATTCATTCATTCATTGGTTGCGCAGGTATAGGAGAAAATTAGAACAGGTCTCTAGTTATGTAGTGAATGCCAAAGAGATATTTGGCCACCATACTTCCATAATTTTGTTGGGAATTTTGTCAACAGATCTAGGAGGATCTGGATTGTCAGTATCTTGTTCTTAGAGACCAACTCTTCATGTGTTCGGATGCCCTAGTAGAGATCTAAAGGGTGTCCATGTTTGCATTATCCATGTGACATGAATTCCCTAGTAGGGAATCAACTTGTGCTATTAAGAGATTTGTTTTATCCTTTGTTTCGAATGCTCCAGTGGAGATTCGAGTTTTTTTTTTGACCCGGGAGGTCGAAAGTGTTGTTTTGTGGGATTATCCAATAGAAGAGGGGGACAATTCACTTCAAGCAAAAATACACTCTAGCGGAGTTTATAGCGGAATACCATTAAAAAGAAGGTCGAACGTTCATTTATAGTGGATATTACTACTAAAGGCGAGAAAACAGAGGTTTTAGTGGATATTTTTTCAATCGGTTCATTTCCCAAGAAAACGCATTGGTATATTTCAAAAATAGTTGCACCGGTGCGAAGTAGATGATACCGCATAGAAATGGAGGAAATATACAAATCAAGGAAAAAATTAATTTAAAAATTCATGTTAATTACAAAGGCATTAATTGGTGCGTTTGCATGTATTTAATGCACCGGTGCGATTGATGCATCATTACTTGGTGCATTGTATACACTTAAACACACCACACTTTCAATTTATATTTTACTAAGAAAGTTAGTAGCATTGCTCATGATAACATAAAACACATCGGTGCTTGTATAATAAATAAACGCACCACATTCTTCTATATGGTGCGTCTTTATAATAAATTTGTTTAATTTTGTATCGAAATGGAGGAAAATTATAAATTAACAAAAAAATATTTTAAAAATTTGTGTTTATTACATAAACGTTATGTAGTGCATTTATGTGTATTAAATGCATGGTGCACTTGTTGTGTCACTACCTGATGCCTTTAATACACTTACATGCATTGTTATTTAAATTTATAATTTACTAAGAAATCTATTACCAGTGCTCATGTTAACACCCAAACACACTAGTGCGTGTAAAATAAATAAACACATGGATGCATGTATAATAAATAAATGCACCACCTGTTTAACAATAAACAGGGATGATTTTAAGGAACCATACTTATTTAAAAGTGTATAAATCTTGGCAAAACTTACTAATTCTTACAAAACCAACTATAAAATGTTTGGCGATATTTTTCAAAAAATAATTTGATTTCTAAGGATTTTATATCGTTTATATAATAATTTGGCGATTTTTAGGGTGAAAACGTTTTACCCCATCAAAATTGGGTGAAACAAGGCTTCAAAAAATGCAAAATGGTGAATCTTCTTTTGGAGAAAAACATGGAAAAAATAGCCCATTGCGCTAAATTTCTCCCCTAAAATTATCCCTGACAATAAACACCCTTAGTTTTAACATTAAAAAATGTCGAAATGCCCGTTAATTTTTTTAAAACCCTATTCTCCGATGCATCGGGTTTACAAGAACGCACCAGTGTGCTTCATCTGAAAAAACATTGGAATAGGGTTTAATAAAAAAACAACCCATTCTATAAAATTCAATTTTATCATTCCTTAGTGCATTTTTCCTGAAGAGCACCAGTGAGAAATCCTAGCCACTTGGACGCCCTAACATCTGTGGTCCACATGGTAGCAATCTTCATCTGTATTGGTTGCTTATTTTGGTTTGAATTTTGACAAATAGTGGTCAAAATTTCAAATTTTCCATACATCCCTAGGATGCCTCCCCAAAGAGCCATTGAACAAGTAACTTGTTTATAAACTCAATTTGATTTTCTAGCAGATTAATATTTTTTTTGATGCCTTTATCTATAGTTTTGTTTTAATTAAAAAATAATGTGTAGTGAGTTTGAGCTATTCAACTCGCATAGGTCTCCAGTGCACCCTGTAATTTTTTACAAGATACACAATGGATAGTGCAAGTTGAACTACTTGAACACGCCTCTAACATATAAATTTAAAAAAAATATATATATAAAAACAAAAATAATTAAAAATAAATAAATTATCAAGTGCACCTAGGTCATGTAACGACATTGAATTCGATGCTTTGACATGGCCTAGGCATACCAGAAATATGTGCATGACATAACGATGTATTTTAATACAACTAACGCACTGGTTTATCTAGTATGAAAAACAAGGTAATGACATGGTGTGCCTATTGAAATGGAGCGCACCGTTTTCGGTGCTCTTAAATTTCTTTAGCACACCGAGAAATATTTTAATTTATATAACAGTTTTTCATAAATAGTGCATTTGGTTGAAGTAAACGCATTGTTGACGTTGCACTTAATTGAACGAAATGCACCAGAAATGTATTCATTAAGAATTTTAAATAAATTTCATGTTGGTGCGCCCATTCCACGTCACTATATCGTGACAGTGCTCTAATGGGAAATTGACACACCGAAGTTAAATTTATCAATAATGGTTAACTTTTCCCTCATAAATTGATACACATCGGTGCCTTAATATGATTTAGGTGCACCGTAATGTCCATCTTACAAATTGTAGTGGTGCGTCAGATATTTGGCGCATCGCTTTGAACAATTATAACATATCATCAATGCAATATTATTGTGGAAAAGAACTATAGCCGATGCATATTTGAAGATAAAGCACCACATATAGTGCACTTTTATTATTATGGCGCACCGATTGTAATTTTTTTTTTACAAAAAAAATATTGTTTAATTAACAAAAAATTATTTTAATTGTATGGGATATGCAATATAGAGACATGACCAATATAACATGGTCATATCTTGGTAGGATAGTTAGAGGGATATGGATTTGTACCCTTTCCACATTACTACTCATACTAGAGAGCTCTTGAGGATTGTTGGACTCATAAAGCTCTATCAGGAGGCTACATCCCTTAAGGGAAACAATGCATTATTATGTTAGTTGATCCTACGTTGGGATCGCCGCAGGAAGGAATTTCATGTTGGTGGTGGTCAGTGGTTCCAAACCACTAAGGATGATATTTATTTCATCCCTAGGCTATCTAGGAGAGGGGAGGATTTACCCCAGTTTGTTTGATGCCCCAGCTGGTGTTGCAGCAGAGAGTCTACTGGCTTACTCTCAGAGATATATCAGTGATATGGTCATCTATCCGTTTGATTTTCATTAGAGGAAATTTCAACTCAAAATGGGTCTCCTAGGGAAAATTAATAAAATAATAGTTAAAATAACAAAATAATATTTATTAATTTTGGAGGAAGAAAAGAAAAAAACTACTTTTTGTTTGTATTTTTGACATATATCCCTGTGTTTTTTCTCAAATTTCGATCCGGAGAGCTTGTTGGATGTGGAATTAAATTATGCATCCAAAAAGAAAAACATATGATTATGAATTAAACTATCTGATTGAGCTTAAGATAAGACATCTTACAGAAAGAAAGGCCAGTTCTAAGATTAACTATCAGCCTGAGCTCCTTCAACTTCCTCAGGATGATGGAGATGAATGTAGGATTGTAGACATGTGTTCAATTGCAAAAATAACACAGCTAGACCATGGTTAGATATCTCATGTCTATAATCCAGCCCACCCCTTAACTCGTTTGATTGAAGATTCTTAAGGGCGGGCACCTTTTTCTTTTCTTTTGCTTTGTACATAAATAAATTGTGTTGTTTTCTTTAATGTTGTTTTGATTTATTACTTTGAATGTTGTTTTCTTTTATTTTAAATGCTGGTTCTTTGGTTTTGAATAAAGAGGCAAACTTTTGGTTGCAATGGAAACATCAGGGTTCTTTATTAACTGAAATCCTGAGCAAAAGACTGTGCTTTGAAACATAGAATGTCTTCTAGTAGCAGTGTTCCTAACTGGCCAGGCATTCATTGAAGTCTTACTTAACCCCTGTAAATAACTCAGAAGTAAAAGAGGTCTAGAATACTATTTCGAGGCTCCATCCATTTCACATCTTAAATATCCAAGGGAGTGATAGAAAAAGACCCATGGAAAGGAATCAAGGTAAACAATATATCATATATAAATGATCCCATGCCATAATTTCAGAAAAGCTAAAATCTATCAAGAGTCAAAACTCAAAAGAAACAAGACATATCAAAGAAAAATATCAAAAGCATAAATTTCAAATTGCCGAAAGTTCCTCTCCGTCCGTGAGATGAAACATCAATTATTCTCTCACACAAAAGGGCACTATGGGATAGAGGAGCCTAAATAAAATTCAGAAAGAAAGGAAAATGGAGGACTCACAAGAACTAAAGTTCTAATGGCACAAAAGTGCAATTGGCATGGGAATGAGGAACAAAAGGATAATGTTGTTTACTATCTGTTACAATCCTGTGGTGTCCAAGCCTGAAACTACCTAAGGACGGGTAAAATGAACCTCATTTATTAGGCCTCAAAAGAGTTATTCAGACTTGCAATATTTCTGATGTTACCATTTCCCAAAGAATGGACTGCTTCTCAATAATTTAAATGCTTAAGTTGGCCAGCCTAGGGATACAAACATCTAGAAGATTTCAACTTTTATTCAGACGGTCTTGCACTGGGAAGGAGTTAATTCGGAAATATGGGGTTCACCAGGTAGTCACCAAATGTTGCAGCTACAACAATTTCCCAAAATTCCAAAAAAATTTAGGACCCTCCTTTTGCTTGAATTAGTTTGATTTTCTTCTTGGATTTGGTCTGAGAACTTTTCAGAAAGACTTTGCTTATGCTTGGATTGATCTACAGCTAGTTTTCAATTTTTCTAAATGATTAAAAATTTTAATGATTGATCAAACCTTCATCATTTGCCTTTAATTGCGTTTTCATCGTGGCTGAATCGGAAGTGTATTTGTTTCTCCCCCCCACCGTTGCGGATGTATATTCGGTTTTTTTACTTCGACTTTTCTCCCGATTCGATCGGTTTTTTAATCTGTTGCTTTTTTATTTTGCATCGGAACTGTTATGACTTCTTCTTCCACTGTTGCGGATGGCAAACCACATTCTTCCCCAATTATGGCTTGAAGTTTCGGACCCCGTTTGTTGTTTTCATCGAAGCCCATAAGTTTTCGGCTGCCGCCGTTGCGGCTGCGGGAAGTTTTTCTCCTTCCGACCATTTGAGTCATTTTACCTTCGACGTTGCAGAGGGTCGCGCCTTTATAGCTTTGCCGTTGCGGCTGCCGAATGCTTTTCCTTGCGGATCTCTTAGTCGTTTCGCTTCTGACACCGACCCCGTTTTGTGGAATGGTTTATCATTTGTACCCCGCCGTTGCGGACGGTAGTACGCTTTACGGTTCCGTCGTTGCGGATGAAGAAACACTAGCCCTTCTGATGCGTAGTCGTTTTGCTTCCGACTCAGATTTTTCCCATATCGGATCGATTTACCCTTCGCGGCTCCACCGTTGCGGCTCCCGTTTCACTATTGGCCCAATGATTTTCTGAGGTTTCGCCATATATATCTTCGTGGATGGCCTAGCGCTTTGGCCGTCCGCCGTTGCGGAAGGAAGTTTACTTTCGTGTTCCGATCCAAATGTCTCCGACGTCCGATTTTAACTTTTTTTCCCGCCACGAGAGTTTGATCATATGTATATTTATGAGGTCGGGGGGCGCATTGGATTATTCTATTGTTATTTGTCAATTGCCGTGCTCTGTCGCTATCGTGCTGTCAATTGCTCGAGCCTGTTTGGACCCTATTGCAGGTACCCGCATCCAGGTGGCAACTGTGGAAGCCTGACCATCTGCGTTCCGCCATACACGTCGGTTACACATCAGTTCCAGGTAGGCTTCTATTTCCTTTTCACGTTCCTTTGAGCATTTGGTGGTTTTGCTTGCTACGGTTAGGTTTGGTCAGGGCTGTTTATCTTCACCCCGTTAAGTTGCATGCCTATATAGGTGGAGATTTTTTTAGCTTATTTGGCCGTGGGAGGGTGGTTTAACCTTCAGAGTAGTTTTTTCCCCACCGCCGTTTGTTTTGCAACCCTGCGCATAGAGAATGAGGGGGTTTGGCGCAAACGGTCGTTACACTGTCTGCGCCAAACCGCCCTGTGTAATGATGTTTTGTAGGAGTAGGTTTCCACCACTTTTGCTATGGGGTTTGGGCTGTTTGTCCCGCTTGGTGCTACCTGTATCTTTAAACCACAACCGTTTGCCTACGCGGTCCCGTGCCACCAAATTCGTGCTCAGTTTCGAACTCGGGCCGAGGAAGAGGGTGTATCACGACGCATAGTTATTGACCGTAGTTCTGTACAGGCAGTTTTCTGTGATCAAGCGCACCATAGAAACTCGCATAGTGTTTCTGTTTTCCCGCACAGTGATTTGATAATGGCACTCATAGAGAGCGAAAGTTTTAGTCATGTTAATGTAGATGTTTTCCGCTCGATTATATTGTTTTTCATCATGCTAGATATAGACAAAGTCACTGAACACTGCACATTGGGTTTAATAGTTCTGTTAGTTAGGCCATTTCAGTCTATACATGAATATACTTGCTTCATTGACTGATTGCTATCATGTTAAACATAGAATAAATGGCACATTGCACATTGATGTATACCAGTTTGTCACTCAGCCAAAAGGGCTTAATGTTACAATTTTATGGCAGGAAGAGCTCACAATGTCAAAGAGACAAAAGAAGAAGGCCCCTGTGGTCGAAGAAGATCCAGAAGTAGAAGTTGTCACCAAGACAGAATATATATATGAGGACACTAAGTGCATTTCTGGTATTGATCCTGAATACCAGTGGGGGGAAATATATAGATTGATCACACGCAGAGAGGTTCCTGACATGGGATTAGAAGAACAGTCCATATATGCCAACATAGAAAGATCTTCACTGATGAAGATCGCCACTAGACCAGAGTTGTTCCCGTGCTCTGAAGTAATCGGTTGGATTCTGCCCCGGGAAGATGTCACAACAATGATTCTGGAAAATGTTGAAAGACAGGGCTATGCTGCATATAGCCCTGGATATGTAGCGTTGGATTACCACCTGCCAGAAGCCCAAGTATTTTTATCTGATGATTGGCTGAACAACATTAGAATGGACCTGGTAGAGACTCCTAAAAGGATGCTGTTGCAGGGAAAACATTACAGATAGAGACCGATGGGTGATTACGATACAACAAGCTTAAGGGACCCCTATAGGTTCGTAGCTTTAATGCTGAACATGCTTTTTGGGAGAGCACATGGTAGGTTCTTCAAGTTAGAGTGGATACCCATCATTTTTCATGTTGCAACCCAGGGGACAATTTTCAACTAGGATAGCCTTGTATCAAATAGTCATTCAGCTTGCTTGGCCTCAGCTTTGGGAGGAGTGGCCCAAAAGAGGTCTAAATTTTATATGAGTTCCATACTCATCGATTGCATATTGTGTAATAAGCCTTTCCCCGGACTTAGGTGCATCTGGGATAGGGAAAGAATGCCTGTCTATGCTGCCTATAAACCGTTGTGGGCACACAAATATCACAACCATTATCGAGAAATGTGTGAACACTTGATCATGCCCTTTTACACACTCATTTTCCTGAATGAGTGTGATTACATGTCAGAAGAGGCACTGCAAGTAATAGAGGAATATGTAGACTACTATTTGACTGAAAATGGCCTGTACTTCAGGATGTTTGGAGATTCGAGAGCACCTTCCCTGCTGCCCAAATACGCAACTGATTACATTATTCACAAGGAGGCAGTCAGACAAGTGTTCCTGGATGGAATAGACAGCTTTCTATTTGAGCACAAGAAGACCGCATATCCCCCTTTTCCCTTCAAGTTAGGAAGCTACAAGTTCACCAAAGTGAAGAAAGCCGATGAATTTGTAGAAGAACTAGAAAGATTTCGTTTTGGTGAAATGCCCTTCCGTAGAAATGATACTCAAGGAAAAGTGGCTGAACACTGTAAAGAGCACAACGTGCATTTTGAGTATGCTTACCATTGGGATCGAGAGGAGTCCATCTTCCAAAATGCAGTAAACATGACAGCCTTGCGAAGAAGGTTTAAGAAGAAGATTACTACAAAAGGTGGGAAGGGAGATGAACAAGCCAAGGCTGATGAAGAGGCCAGAAAGAGAAATGGGGAAGCCCAGAGGTTGGAGAAAGAAGCTACAGGGTGGCTACACATAGAAGAAGAAGAGAAAAGAAAGGCTGCTCAGGAAGAAACTGAGAAAGCATAAGAAGAAGCTAAGAAAAAAGAAGAAGAAAAGAAAAGGAAGCTGGATGAGGAGCTTCAAAATCAAGAAGCTGAAAGGCTAAGGTTGACACAGACAGAGCAGTCAGCTTCTGAAATAGCTGCAGGGCAGACCCAGGATGTGGAGAACCCCGAGGTTCAGGACCCACAAGTACCTGTTGCCAGCACACCCATGGTCCCCACACTGAAGCTGGTCCCCTTTGTGCAGAAAAAGAGAGAAGAAATCCCTGATTTTAACACTGTGTTTTATGACAGAGCTACAAAGAGGATAGTAAAGAGAACAAAAAAGAGGGTTGAAACAGGAGATATGCCTGGTAAAATGATAAGGGATACGGCTGTTATGTTGGGAACAGACCAAGATCCAAGATTCACCCTGAGAGCCGTGACTGCACTAATCCACGCCTCAGAAGATAACATGGACAAGGTAATAACTGACTTGGAGCAATCCAAGAAGTCCTCTACTCAGTTGAAAAATACATTGAGGAAAGAGAGAGAAGAAAGAAATAGGCTGAAGAGAAAGTATGAAGACGTGCAGAGGGAGATAAAGGCTTCTAGGGCTGAATTGCAGGCCCTCCAAGTAGAAAGATAGGTTATTGAAACTACACAGGAGGCCCTGGAGAAAGTGCAGAAAGAATGTCAAGAGCTAAGGAGTGAAAAGGAACAGCTACTGGGAAAGGTAGAAGAGCTAGAAGAGTAGCAAAAGATCCTCTTGGAGGCCAATGAGTTGCACACCCAAGAACAGGAAAAGAAACATCAAGAGCAGATTTCCTCTCTAACAACTGCTCTAGGGGAAGCAAGGGAGCAGCAAGTTAACCTCCAACCATTCAAAGAGCGTGTCTTGGCCCAGAAGGATAAAACGCTGTAGCTACAAACTGCTATAGAAGGAGAGAGGTGTAGAGTACTGCAGATAGATAGCCGATTGGAGGAAATTTTGGAGACCTCCTCTTACTTTGTAGATCGATCTTAGGACATCCTTGAAGTCCTGACTGCTAGAATGGCAAGGCTAGAAAACAATGAAGAAACTCCAGCAGAACTGGCATCAAAGGATACACAGGCCCTTAAGTGGGATTATGACTTACTGGAATTTGCTATAAATACCACGGAGGATTTCAAAAAATCAGTTAAGAAGGCGAAAGGAGCATGCACCGAGTTTTTCAGAAGGCTTCTCATTACCTACAACCGGTGCCAGATAGAGGCCGAGTAGAGGCTTGAGGCTTTCCCGGATCACAACGCCTTTGTGGAGCTGCTGCAGAAGAGATACCAGGAGGAGGAAGCTAAAGTATAGCAGATTAAAGCCCTGAATGATCAGATCTTGAGGAGCGAAGTAGATCATTCAGCTATCAGCGTGCAGTTTTTGGAGGATCAGCTTCGATTGAGTGCAGCCAGGATTGAGGCTATAAAGAACCAGGCTGCTAAGTTTGAGATTAATATTCATTTTTTAGAGCCTTATGCTTTTGAGGGCATTGCTTCTGAAGCTTCGGCATGGAAGAAATTTCTAGATGCCCAAGTGGGACCCTCCTCGTAAAGGATTGGTCACTTTTTGTAATATGTAACATTTTGTAAAAAACATTTGAGAAAAGTCAAGCATTGGGAAAACGAAGAGTTGGGAAGCCCAAAGGTTACTTTGGGTAGCCCAACCGTCTCACCCTTTTGTATAAATGTAGAAAGCTTAGAAGGGAGAAAGGGGCTTTTTCCCAGTTAGACATGAAAAGATATATTGTAAGAAGAACTATTTATCTTTTCAATAAAGAAGTACAGTTTGCCTGTTGGAGGAAGATGGGTGGCATTTTCAAATGTTATGCTGTGGATGGCTGAAAGATGAACTATTTTGTTTTTCCAGCTTTTTGTCCATTAACCATGAGATCGGTCTAACTCTCAGAACCTATGTTCTTGTTTAAATGATTTCTGGTTTATTTTGTGGAATTACCACCATGAGTAATGTATGTTGTTCATAAAAGAATTAGCTAACTGATTGTTGAAATATCTTTAATCATTCATGTGTTGTAGGAAGAAATATCAGCTATCTGTAATTTCTCTTTATGACACATGCACAATTCACATTACTCACAAATAAGTTAAATTTTTCTCCCCGGGGATAGATGGATAGATAGATAGTTAGTTTTATTTCTGCACATGTGATTTAGATGCTTGTGAGCCTAAGACGAGAGGTAAGAACCTGCGCATCACATTGTGAATACTCTTGGCATCCTTATCGCCCTGCATGGTCAATTAGGCATATGCATATCATACTTAAGTAAAAAAAGTACAAAAATATACACGGTGGACTGGGCCACAACTGGTAAAACCTTTGTTTTTGTTACTTTGACCTACGGTAGTCGGACCGCAAACCGGATGGATTCCCCATACCAAATAGTCACGAGCTAGTTGGGAACGTTGACTGGGGAGAATCCCTTACTATTGTCGCCTGCGAATTTCTAGGCCTCAACAGTTCTGGCGCTAGAAGGAGGGCCTGCCAGTGCATGGCTGGCCGTGGAAACTTATTTTCCCAAGATTACCTTACCATCAAATGTTTTGAAGATTGTAACCTGACCCAAGTACTTATAGGTTTCGGTTATACCTTTGAAGTAAGAAAGCCTATTCTCACCCTACGTTGCTCTTTACTCAGACTTTGTCCCTTTACCTGTACTCATGGCTGTTGTAATTGTGAATCAGCCCAACCCAGTACCTGCTTGGAGAGCTAGATCCCCTTTGAATCTCACACCTCCATTACATAACCTGGCTCAGGCTTTTGAGAAGCTGCTGCCTAAGTTTAACCCTGAGGAAAAGACTACTGTAGATGACCACTTGCAGAGTTTCTATTTAGCATTAGAAGGGTTAAGGGCTAGGGAATATGAAGACGTGGTCTGTAGACTGTTCCCACACACGCTGAAAGGAGCAGCAACGTCCTGGTATTTCGGCTTGCCTGCAAACTCTATTCATGATTGGGACACCTTCGAAAGGGTTTTCAGAAGTAAATACACAGCCCAAAAAACACATGCCTCATTGATGAAAGGTCTTGGTTTGTTAAGGAAAGGGAAGAATGAGAAGGTACGTAGTTTCACTCAAAGATTTTCAATATACCTAAAGAACTTTTTTGAAGCTAACAGACCCTCAGACAAAGTCTTAATTGAATATTATACCTCATCCCTAGGACCTGAGTTGGCCATGTTTTCCAAGATGAAAGCCAAACCTACATTGGTAGAGACTTATGAAGAGGCAGAAAGGGTAGAGGCTGAAAGGGAAAGTGTAGAAGATTATCCTGATTTACCTGGAGAGAAAAATACAAATAAAAGAGCTTTAATGCTGTCTAAACCTAAAGAGGAGCAATCACATGACTTTGAGGGAATGTTGAAAATGATGCAGAAACTATCCAACCGAATCATAGATCTAGAAAAAGAAAGGGAAATGCGGAAAACTTACAAACCATACTACCAAAAAAGAGAGGATAGCAACCAATGGAAAATACCTCCACCAAATTTAGCCTCAATGAATATAACAGAAGTGGGAGGGGACAGTTTCTGCACTTTTCACCAACAACCTCATTTGGAAAAGAAGTGCCCTCAATGGTTGAATTCGATGACATTGGTTATGAATCAGCTGCGAGACTCTAAATTGACCAAGGACAGTGGTAAAGAGGAAAAGAAAAACCAGACTATGGAGAAACAAGATAATGACACTATGTTTTCATGGGATGGTATCTCGCTGTTTGACACTGAAGAGAGCGCTCTCAGAACTGAATGTACATCTACAGCAACAAAGGACATGGATTTAACAATGTCGAAGATCAAAAGATTGCAAAATAATGTCAAGAGATGGGCAGATGTCAGTGATGAAGATAAACCACCTAAAGTCACTACTTTCAACCAGGAAACAGAACCAATCATTGAGCCTGTAAAACCTATAGAAAATGTTGAGGAAGGAAATGCTGAAAAGATTAAGGAAGTTAAAGAGGAGATACCCACCGAGAACCAACCTATGGAAGATAAGGTCAAATCAACTAGGGAAAGGAAAACTAGTACCCCACCTTTCCTTTTGACTCTGGAGATGTTGAACCATAAGGTGCATAATTGTCTGGTGGACTCTGGATCATCGGTGAATGTTATGCCTCTTGCAATCTGCAAAAAACTTAATGGGCAGCTAATACCTACTGATTGGGACGTCACTCAACTAGACAAGACTAGTGTCGAAGTGGTGGGGGAGATGAAGAATGTTCTGATTCGATTGTCTGCAAATAAAAAGATATGTCAGTACCTTGATATTGTAGTAGCAGACATACCTGATGGCTATGGATTAATCTTGAATCAAGACTGGTCAGCACGACTAGATGGTTACTTTGCTTCAGACTGGTCACACCTATGGTTTCCTCAGAAGGGTAGCCCAAACCTGATTAATATTTTAAGAGATCCCTACATGAAGCACAATGTTACTGGGCTAGAAGAGGGAAATGAATCTGCTGATTTTGTCCTGGGAAACTATCTGATTGAGCTTAAGATAAGACATATTACAGAAAGAAAGGCCAGTTCTAAGATTAACTATCAGCCTGAGCTCCTTCAACTTCCTCAGGATGACGAAGATGAATGTAGGATTGTAGACATGTGTTCAATTGCAAAAATAACACAGCTATACCATGGTTAGATATCTCATGTCTATAATCCAGCCCACCCCTTAACTCGTTTGATTGAAGATTCTTAAGGGTGAGCACCTTTTTCTTTTCTTTTGCTTTGTACATAAATAAATTGTGTTGTTTTCTTTAATGCTGTTTTGATTTATTACTTTGAATGTTGTTTTCTTTTATTTTAAATGCTAGTTCTTTGGTTTTGAATAAAGAGGCAAACTTTTGGTTGCAATGGAAACATCAGGGTTCTTTATTAACTGAAATCCTAGGCAAAAGACTATGCTTTGAAACATAGAATGTCTTCTAGTAGCAGTGTTCCTAACTGGCCAGGCATTCATTGAAGTCTTACTTAACCCCTATAAATAACTCAGAAGTAAAAGAGGTCTGGAATACTATTTCGAGGCTCCATCCATTTCACATCTTAAATATCCAAGGGGGTGATAGCAAAAGACCCACGGAAAGGAAGCAAGGTAAACAGCATATCATATATAAATGATCCCATGCCATAATTTCAGAAAAGCTAAAAGCTATCAAGAGTCAAAACTCCTTAAAAGAAACAAGACATATCAAAGCAAAATATCAAAAGCATAAATTTCAAATTGCCGAAAGTTCCTCTCCATCCGTGAGATGAAACGTCGATTCTTCTCTCACACAAAAGGGCACTATGGGATAGAGGAGTTTGAATAAAATTAAGAAAGAAAGGCAAATGGAGGACTCACAAGAACTAAAGTTCTAATGGCACAAAAGTGCAATTGGCATGGGAATGAGGAACAAAAGGATACTGCTGTTTACTATCTATTACAATCCTGTGGTGTCCAAGCCTCAAACTACCTAAGGATGGGTAAAATGAACCTCATTTATTAGGCCTCAAAAGAGTTATTCAGACTTGCAATATTTCTGATGTTACCATTTTCCAAAGAATGGACTGCTTCTCAATAATTTAAATGCTTAAGTTGGCCAGCCTAGGGATACAAACATCTAGAAGATTTCAACTTTTATTCAGACGGTCTTGCACTGGGAAGGAGTTAATTCAGAAATCTAGGGTTCACCAGGTAGTCACCAATTGTTGCAGCTGCAACAATTTCCCAAAATTCCAAAAAAAATTAGGACCCTCCTTTTGCTTGAATTAGTTTGATTTTCTTCTTGGATTTGGTCTGAGAACTTTTCCGAAAGACTTTGCTTATGCTTGGATTGATCTACAGCTGGTTTTCAATTTTTCTAAATGATTAAAAATTTTAATGATTGATCAAACCTTCATCATTTTCCTTTAATTGTGTTTTCATCGTGGCTGAATCGGAAGTGTATTTGTTTCTCCCCCCCCGCCGTTGCGGATGTATATTCGGTTTTTTGACTTCGACTTTTCTCTCGATTCGATCGGTTTTTTAATCGGCTGCTTTTTTATTTTGCATCGGAACTGTTATGACTTCTTCTTCTGCCATTGTGGATGGAAAACCACATTCTTCCCTAATTATGGCTCGAAGTTTCGGACCCCGTTTGTTGTTTTCGTCGAAGGCCGTAAGTTTTGGGCTGCCGCCGTTGCGGCTGCGGGAAGTTTTTCTCCTTCCGACTGTTTGAGTCATTTTACCTTCGACGTTGCGGAGGGTTGCACCTTTGTAGCTCCACCGTTGCGGCTGCCGAATGCTTTTCCTTGCCGATCTCTTAGTCGTTCCGCTTCCGACATCGACCCCATGTTGCGAAACGGTTTATCATTTGTACCCCGTCGTTGCGGACGGTAGTACGCTTTACGGTTCCACCGTTGCGGATGAAGAAACACTAGCCCTTCCGATGCGTAGTCGTTTTGCTTCCGAATCAGATTTTGCCCATATCGGATCGATTTACCCTTCGCGGCTCCGCCGTTGCGGCTCCCGTTTCACTATTGGCCCGATGATTTTCCGAGGTTTCGCCATATATATCTCCGCGGATGGCCTAGCGCTTTGGCCGTCCGTCGTTGCGGAAGGAAGTTTACTTTCGTCTTCCGATCCAAATGTCTCTGACGTTCGATTTTAACATTTTTTCCCGCCACAATATTTTGACCATATGTATTGTGGAAATTAAGGCCAGCAATAGATTAATTTTACTCACAACAATTATCAATTGATCATGCAAAATTATTAACAAGAGAGACTAAATATGGAGCTATAACACTAAATTGTATTAACTGAGTGTACAATAGCCAACCCTGTAATAACATAGGTTGTGGAATAAATATAATACATCAAGAAATCGAATGCATGAGGAGGCATCTAAATCTAGCATAAAGTAGGCTTACCAAAAATAAGTAAATCCCCCATAGGTGTAAAAAGTTGATCCCAAATCTGTCATGGAGCTCACAAATTGGCAAAAAGGCATAGGCAAGCTAAAGAGTGGTGGAATGGCAGCTCATACATGCTTTTGCATGGAGAAAAAAGAGAGGAGGATGTGTAGGACAAAAAACAAGTCAACCTCACCTAGTCTAGCTTTTCCTTTTGCCTTAAAACACTGAAAAAGTAGGCAATAAAGCAGAAAAAGCAGAAGGGCACCTAGGAGGCCAGGAATAAAGCATAATTGATTCCTTTAGCTCTCCCATGCACTACATGAGTCAAATGTGGCAAGTTTGACCTCTATGGATAGGCAAATAGCAACTTGCACAAGGTGGGACACATGAACTAGGAAAATAAGACAAAAATAAATGAATTAATGTCTAAGTGGGTAAACTATGGGTTGATTATTCTAACACCCCCCCTTAAGCCTGACTTATGAGTAATATATCAAAAAATTTTAGGGCCTAGAAACAAGGCTTAGTCACCCTTTACATACTGCAAATCCATTTAAACAAGGAAAGAGGCAAAACCAACTTGGGAAAATCCTCCCTTAAACATGGACTGTAAAACAAAATTGTAGAATCTTGTCTTCACTCATGCTTTCACAGCATGATCAACAATCCCTAGAAGTGATTTGAGATTGCTGAAGGTCTTCTCACAAAATGCTTTGGTGAAGATGTCAGCTACTTGTTCTGAAGATGAACAGAAGAGTAGGTGAATGGTGCCATCATGCACAAGTTCTCTGATGTAGTGCATATGGATCTCAATGTGTTTGGTTCTCTGCTCCTGAACTGGATCCTTGCAGATTCAAATGGTACTCTAGTTATCACAGTAGATGGTAGTTGAGTACTCAGGTTCGAAACCACACTCTCCAAGTAAACCCTGCAA
>LPNX011137630.1:323427-419160 GCA_001517045.1 Pseudotsuga menziesii
TATAGACATATGAGGGAATGGACCAGCAACATCACTTTGGATCAGCTCGAGGGGTGCAAAGGTTCTCTCATGACTAGCTCTCTCAAATTTGTGCTCTGGGTGTTTTCCTAGGATACAGCCTTGGTAGACTCCTTTGGAAAATTTTATCTTGGGCAGCCCTATGACCATCTCTTTTTCACTAAGATCAGAAAGATATTTGTAGTTAAGGTGGCCAAATCTCTCATGCCACAGCTTGCTGGCTTCATTAGCATGAATGAGAAGAGCAGATGAGTTTGAGTAAGGTAGGAAGTGTGAGAACATGTATACCTTTTGAGCATGATTCACAACTCCTTTTGCAATGAATCTACTAGTTGAAATCTCTGTGATCTCAACTTCATTGGGGGAGAATATGACCTTCTTAGGAGACCCAGTGTGGGTCATCTAGTACACTGACAGGAGGTTGGAGGCGAGACTAGGGACATATAGCACATTACTGAACTAACCATGATCAAGATCTATCCTTCCTTTGCCTTTACTTTCAGTGAGAGAGTAATCTCCCAGTACAATAGATGGTCCTTTCAAAATATCCAGTGAGGAGAAGGCCTCCTTAGTTGAAACCATGTGTCTTGAAGCTCCAGAATCTATGATAAAACTGGGTGAGCTTGATGTGCCAGCAACTAGAGCATGAACTCTCTCTCTGTCATCGGAACTTGATCCTCCTTCTCTCTTCTTTGAGCTTTCAGGAAGGGAGATGCCATTCTTCTCCAAGAGATTGGTCAGCATGTCTATCTACTTTTTCATACAAGAGCTTTCAGTGTGATTTCCCTTATTGCAGTATGCGCACTTGTTCATTTCACCTTTGTTCTTCTTCTTCTGGTTTTTCTTCTTGGGACCTTGTTGATCCTCCGGAGACTGTTTCTTGTCTCTCTTTTGCTGAGGTGGATTTTTAGCTTTCTTTTTGCTTTTTGAATCCACCCTCGAATCTCCAGCAATCAAAGCTTGATCTTTGGATGGTTTGATGGTGCCCATCATCACCAGCTTGTCCTATTCTTGTGTGAGAGATTCCATGAAATCTACAAGGCTAGGCATCTTCCAGGTTCGAGCTGTCAGTTTTTTGGCATAGAAGGTCAAAACAAACACTGAATAATCATGGCCTAGCTTCGAGAGGATGACCAATACGAGCTGATCATCTTTATTTTCAATACCACACTATTTCAGCTGCAAAACTAGTGCTTTGAACTTGGAGAAATATAGCTGCAGGGATTCAAAGCTTGTTGGACTCAGAGAAATCAGCTCATTCTTGATTTGATGTCCCCTCATCTCATCTGTCTTTCCAAAAAGATCAGCAAACTTCTCCCATACTTCATTCGGTGATGTCAATCCATCGAGATGGAAAAGGAGGTCTCTGGAAATACTCAGGCACAAGAGGCCATAAGCCTCATCCCTCCTGTTGTGCCATTTTATCTTCTCTACAGCTGCATTGGGCTCTGCTTCTGTTGCCATACTCACCTTGTAGAGGCATTTCGCTCTCAACAGTATCTCCATCTCTGCTTTCCATTCAAAGAAATTGAAAGGAGTCAAGATAGTTTTCTGTGATTGATCCATAGCTTAGAAAATCTGTCTCGGCTGTCAGTAGAAGGCTCCCAGTCTTTGATGTCGAACCTGCAAAACAATTTTTGAAGGAGAGAAACAACCTACAATGGCTCTGATACCATGTGGAAATTAAGGCCAGCAATAGATTAATTTTACTCACAACAATTATCAATTGATCATGCAAAATTATTAACAAGAGAGACTGAATATGGAGCTGTAACACTAAATTGTATTAACTAAGTGTACAATAGCCAACCCTGTAATAACATAGGTTGCTGAATAAATAGAATACATCAAGAAATCGAATGCATGAGGAGGCATCCAAATCTAGCATAAAGCAGGCTTACCAAAAATAAGCAAATCCCCCATAGGTGTAAAAAGCTGATCCCAAATCTTTCATGGAGCTCACGAATTGGAAAAAAGGCATAGGAAAGCTAAAGAGTGGTGGAATGGCATCTCATACATGCTTTTGTATGGAGAAAAGAGAGGAGGATGTGTAGGACAAAAAACAATTCAACCTCACCTAGTCTAGCTTTTCCTTTTGCCTTAAAACACTGAAAAAGTAGGCAATAAAGCAGAAAAAGCAGAAGAGCCAGGAATAAAGCAGAATTGATTCCTTTAGCTCTCCCATGTGCTACATGAGTCAAATGTGGCAAGTTTGACCTCTATGGATAGGCAAATAGCAACTTGCACAAGGTGGGACACATGAACTAGGCAAATAAGACAAAAATAAATGAATTAATGTCTAAGTGGGTAAACTATGGTTTGATTATTCTAACATGTATATATATGAGGTTGGGGGCGCGTTGGATTATTCTATTGTTATTTGTCAACTGCCGTGCTCTGTCGCCATTGTGCTGTCGATCGCTCGAGCCTGTTTGGACCCTATTTCCAGTACCCGCGTCCAGGTGGCAACTGTGGAAGCCTGACCATCTGCGTTCCGCCATACACGCCGGTTACACATCAGTGCTAGGTAGGCTTCTATTTCCTTTTCCCGTTCCATTGAGCGTTTGGTGGTTTTGCTAGCTACGGTTAGGTTTGGTCGGGGCTGTTTATATTCACCCCGTTAACTTGCACGCCTATATAGGTGGATTTTTTTAGCTTATTTGGCCGTGGGAGGGTGGCTTAACCTTCAGAGTAGTTTTTTCGCCACCGCAGTTTGTTTTGCAACCCTGCGCATAAAGAATGAGGGGGTTTGGCGCAGACGACCGTTACGCTGTCTGCGCCAAACCGCCCTGCATAATGATGTTGGGTAGGAGTAGGTTTCCGCCATTTTCGCTATGGGGTTTGGGCTGTTTGTCCCGCTAGGTGCTACCCATATCTTTAAACCACAACTGTTTTCCTACGCGGTCCCACGCCACCAAATTCATGCTCAGTTTCGAACCCGGACCGAGGAAGAGGGTGTATCACGACGCATAGTTATTGACCGTAGTTTTGCACAGGTGGTTTTCTGTGATCAAGTGCACCATAGAAACTCGCATAGTGTTTCTGTTTTCCCGCACAATGATTTGATAATGGCACCCCCAGAGAGCGGAAGTTTTATTCATGTTAATGTAGATGTTTTCCGCTCGATTATATTGTTTTTCATCATGCTAGATATAAACAAAGTCACTGAACACTGCACATTGGGTTTAATAGTTCTGTTAGCTAGGCCATTTTAGTCTATACATGCATATACTTGCTTCATTGACCGTTTGCTATCATGTTAAACATAGAAGAAATGGCACACTGCACATTGATGTATACCAGTTTTTCACTCAGCCAAAAGGGCTTAATGTTACAATTTTATGGCAAGAAGAGCTCACAATGTCAAAGAGACAAAAGAAGAAGGCCCCTGTGGTCGAAGAAGATCCAGAAGTAGAAGTTGTCACCAAGACAAAATATATATATGAGGACACTAAGTGCATTTCTGGTATTGAACCTAAATACCAGTGGGGGGAAATATATATATTGATCACACGCAGAGAGGTTCATGACATGGGATTATAAGAAGAGTCCATATATGCCAACATAGAAAGATCTTCGCTGATGAATATCGCCACTAGACCAGAGTTGTTCCCGTGATCTGAAGTAATCGGTTGGATTCTGCCCCGGGCAGATGTCACAACAATGATTCTAGAAAATGTTGAAAGACAGGGCTATGCTGCATATAGCCCTGGATATGTAGCGTTGGCTTACCACCTGCTAGAAGCCCAAGTATTTTTATCTGATGATTGGCTGAACAACATTAGAATGGACCTGGTAGAGACTCTTAAAAGGATGCTATTGCAGGGAAAACATTACAGATACAGACCGATGGGTGATTACAATACAACAAGCTTAAGGGACCCTTATAGGTTCATAGCTTTAATGCTGAACATGATTTTTGGGAGAGCACATGGTAGGTTCTTCAAGTTAGAGTGGTTACCCATCATTTTTCATGTTGCAACCCAGGGGACAATTTTTAACTGGGATAGCCTTGTATCAAATATTCTTTCAGCTTGCTTGGCCTCAGCTTTGGGAGGAGTGGCCCAAAAGAGGTTTGAATTTTATATGAGTTCCATACTCATCGATTGCATATTGTGTAATCATCCTTTCCCCGGACTCAGGTGCATCTGGGATAGGGAAAGAATGCCTGTCTATGCTGCCTATAAACCGCTGTGGGCACACAAATATCACAGCCATTATCGAGAAGTGTGTGAACACTTTATCATGCCCTTTAACACACTCATTTTCCTGAAGGAGTGTGATTGCATGTCAGAAGAGGCATTGCAAGTAATAGAGGAATATGCAAACTACTATTTGACTGAAAATGGCCTGTACTTCAGGATGTTTGGAGGTTCGAGAGCACCTTCCCTACTTCCCAAATACGCAACTGATTACATTATTCACAAGGAGGCAGTCAGATAAGTGTTCCTGGATGGAATAGGTAGCTTTCTGTTTGAGCACAAGAAGACCGCCTATCCCCCTTTGCCCTTCAAGTCAGGAAGCTACAAGTTCACCAAAGTGAAGAAAGCCGAAGAATTTGTAGAAGAACTGGAAAGATTTCATTTTGGCGAAATGCCCTTCCATAGAAATGATACTCAAGGCAAAGTGGCTGAACACTGTAAAGAGAACAACGTGCATTTTGAGTATGCCCACCATTGGGATCGAGAGGAGTCCATCTTCTGAAATGCAATAAACATGACAGCCTTGCGAAGAAGGTTTAAGAAGAAGATTACCACAAAAGGTGGGAAGGGAGATGAACAAGCCAAGGCTGATGAAGAGGCCAGAAAGAGAAATGAGGAAGCCCAGAGGTTGGCGCAAGAAGCTGCAGGGTGGCTGCACACAGAAGAAGAAGAGAAAAGAAAGGTTGCTCAGGAAGCAGCTGAGAAAGTAGAATAAGCAGTTAAGAAAAAAGAAGAAGAAAAGAAAAGGAAGCTGGATGAGGAGCTTCAAAAGCAAGAAGCTGAAAGGCTAAAGTTGACACAGACAGAGCAGTCAGCTTCTGAAATAGCTGCAGGGCAGACCCAGTACATGGAGAACCCCGAGGTTTAGGACCCACAAGTACCTGTTTCCAGCACACCCATGGTCCCCACACTGAAGCTGGTCCCCTTTGTGCAGAAAAAGGGAGAAGAAATTGTTATACACCTGAATGGCACCTCTCCATCCGAGTGCCGACATCCCTCATGTTGGCACACAAAAGGACACTTATGGATAGAGGTATGCCCAAAACACTATATCTTGGTTTATTCTGAAATACATTCTTTCACCATCCACCTAGTTACTTTGTCATTTGCCTATGTTGAGATGTATTTGCGACTATCCTTTTATACAACTCGCGCATCACTCGCGAATCTCGGTTGTTACAAGTCGCGGATCTATGTATTCGCGGGTTGCCTTTATGGTAAGTCATGAATCATTCACGGGTTGCTCTACTATATACCCGCGAATATATCTTAACCATTAAAAACATAAAAACAATCGCTGATTGGATATTAGTTAAGTTATTTAACTTAATTTCCTTAACTGCTACAACTTCCCCAACCTTCGAGATCTGCCTTATTTCACCCATATAAATACAGGCCTTGGGGAGGGTGTTGGGACTTACACTTGGAGAGCAAATTTATGCTGGTGGATTGTTTACAGAAGCCTTTGGAGTAGAGAAACTCAGAATCCTTTGGCTGCAGAGGATTTCTTGTCTCAGACGCTAGGTTGTAACCTTTAACTCTTTCCATTATTGATAATAAAGAGATTACTTCTTCCATATGTGTTTCATGTCTTGTGATTGGATAAATGTTTATATTTCAGTATAATATGTGTTTTATCTAACCTGCTTATATGGACATGAATCATCTTGTATCTGGAAGAGTGTTTCTTGACAGGTGAAAGAGGAGCAATCCTGAAGATTTTGGAAGCGGAACAGAGAGGAAGAGGATAGCAAGGATCGACCTTGGTTTAACAAGTAAGTTCTTCTAACCCTCCTATTTCCTATTCTATGCTTTAGAAGTCATTTGTCTGCAAGTAATAGAGTATGTTGGTAACCCCAGACCTATGGTTATTAGGTGCATAATCCTGTACAACAGAACTGGCGACTCTGCTGGGGATATCCTAGACTGCTGTAGGTCACATCTGGTGTCCTGACCAGTTTTGCTTGTGAGTCTGTTTGTGATTTTTATCCTGGTTCTTATTTGCTTCAGCATTTGAAAGTCTTGGGTTTTTTCTTAATTTTTTTTGAGAAAAATTTTATACCCATTCGCAGGTTGTCTTTCTAGACAGTCGCGAATACTGATTTTCATTCGCGGGTTGTAATACTAGACAGTCACGTATCATTCGCGACCTGCTCTTATACACAGTCGCGAATAATCCTGGAAATTAGGATTTTTAAGTAAGATTTTGCTTGTTCTTTTTCTTGGTATAGTCCTTATTTTCTGAGAAGATTTTCTTTAAAAATGCTGTAGAGTCTATTTGAATGCCTCAGGTGATCACACTTCGTGCTTCTTGAAAGCCCTTGAGTCTTTTGTGCTTGATTTTGTTTACTGTTTGCATCTTGAAGTATTTTGGCCTGTTTGGGTTGTGGGTTAAAGTGTCTTAGTGCAGATCAGTGATCACGGTCTTGGGCTTTGTTTTTTCCAGTCTGTTTTCTAACAGTAGCTAGTTATCACTTGCCTTTGTAAGTCTACAGTGATCCTTCGTCATTGTTTTCACCCAAGCTAGAGTTCCTAGCCTTCCTCTTTTTGGTGGTCTGTGGGTTCTGTCAGCTTGTTTGCTTCAGATTGTTGTTTTTATACAGTTTATAGGTTTCAAGTTTACTCAAGTAGAGTGCATTGTAGATGCATAGTATATTTTTGAGCATTTTTAAACGTGAAAAGAAAACATAGTTAATCTTTTGCATTGTGATTTTGCATAAGTAGTGTTTGTTTCATTTTAAAAATATAATCTCAAAATATACAAAAATATAGGCTTAGTTTCTCTTATTGTTGCATTTAACTCATCAATACATATTTGCAAGAAAATGAAAAGAAGTTTATTTTATAGTGGTAGTTTGCTTTGAATACACCTTTACTTTCATTTGTTTCTTGTTTGAGTCAAAACACCATACAGTATATCACTCCGTTACCTCTTGAGTAAAGAACAGCCCTCTAAAATAAATGCATAAATTAAAATTTACTAGTAATTTTTTATTTTTAGGGGCCTTTCACCTACTAGCTTAGGCTAGACTTGTGGGCTAGGGAGTGTAAACTTCCCACAAGTTATAAACTCAGACGTAGTGGGCCTTTCTTTAGGTAAATCCTTGACTTTATCAATATATCTGGGAAGCTCCTCTCAAACGGGAGTTAATCACTAGGCCGCGTGGAGGCTTGGACAGAGGAGATAACCCTCCGAATCCTTGTCAAAACGTAACCCAGGACTTTTACGCATCTGGGGATTCTTTCCTAGACAGAGTTTCGGGCTCAGCTACCCTACCCATGCGTACGAGTTCGGATGACGACTGTCCCCCCAGACTGTTGATACTGCCAAGGTAGCCTTTAGTCTCTTGTCTTTTTAGGGTTCATACCTAGGTAAACCGGAAGGTTATTTCTGGTTCACCTTGAACGGGCTTGGAAGGTAACCCTTGTTGAAAGTGTAGGAGGGCGGTGGGTGATTTCTCCGCTTGTGCCTAAGAACCACTTCAAGGACGCCAAGTAATCGTTCATCAACTTTCTTTGGGAAAGTATATCTTTTACCCTGGTTAGATTGCTTGAGACTCTAGGAATTTTTTTAGTGTATGCTCTGTGGTTTGCCTGTGTTTAGTTGACCTTAGGGTGTGATTAGTTAAATTTTCAATTCTGGAGGACCAACCTTTTAGAAGGTCAAGAAGGTTGAGAAACCTTCCTCCTATCAACACATTGGAGCCTCCACCTTTACCCCAAAGGAGGAGATTAGACACAGAGGGTTCATTTGAACCTGTAGGAATAAGTGAAGTTCTTGGTGAACCAGAACTCATTGCTAACCATTTTAATCTTGACATAGTTGAGATAGAAGAATTGCAGACTGACGAGTTTGCAAGAAATTTTAACTCCCCCTTGACTGATTTAAATGATCCTGTGATCATGTAGGTTAGACCATTTGATTCACCAGTGCTAGGTGTCCCTGTGGGTAGATTCATGTCTTTTGCAGAAGAAAGTCCTTTTGTGTTCACCTCAACCCTTCCGGTTGAAGGGGTACTACCTCCCCCGGTTAGTGCCCCTAGATCTAGTTTGCCTTCTACACCTTTGACTCCAGCGAGCCGGGTGGTCCAACCACCGGTTCACTCCAACATAGGAGGTACTTCTGGTGACACGGCTACTGGGATTCCCAGTATACCTACCATTCCTTCTTCCTTCCCTTACACTACCCAGAGTGGTCCAATAGGATCCTCGGCTTATGTTCAAGGATTCCCTTGGAATGGAGGGCACATTCCCCCATCCAATCCATACGTAGGTCGATCTCCTTCATATGTAGGAGTGCATTTTGGGAGCAACACCTCTTATGGGCAAAGCTTCCAAACCCCTATTTCGGTCCCATACACGAGCTCTCCCTTTTCTTTGTTTAGTGGAGGGATACCTGCTCCAGTCTTTCAGACCCCTATTTCTATGGGGATGGCCCGAACCACTTACACTGCACCTCCCACCCACAATCCTATGGCTTACAGATGGAATCCGTTTCAAAGCAACCTTCCCACTTCACAACCGGTGGCTGGGGGCAACCCCACTTTTACCCATGGGCATTCGGGGGTAGGTCCCTCTAATCCCCAAGTTGGAACATCTAGTGCCCCGGTTAGGCCCAAAATTCCTTTTCTAGCAACTTTAAACTTGCCAAACTTGTCAAAATTGATGAATGACCTGGTGAGGCATGACCCCTTGTGGCCACCTGTTCCCACCAAGTTGCCCTCGGATATCCCTAAGTTCGAAGGTAAAGTTGGTGAATATCCTGGGGCACATGCCACCAATTTTCACTTATGGTGTTCTTCCAATTCGTTGAATGAGGATTCAATTAGATTGAGACTATTCCAGAGGACCTTGACAGGTACAGCTGCAAAATGGTATATTGAATTGCCTTTTGCTGCCTTTAGTAGTTTCTGGGATTTGGCTATTGCTTTCCTTAGCCACTTTCAGCTTCCGGTTCGATACGATTTCAGAACGGACTTGTTGTTTACTTTTAGACAAAACAAGGCTACCCACATCTCGGATCATATCCAAGAGTGGAGGAGGCAAAAGAGTCTTATCAAAGCCACCATTCCTCCTGAGTTTCTATTAGAATGGTTCCTTAAATCACTGTTGCCATACATATCTAAGGATGTTTCCACATCAGGAGTAACGAACGAAGAAGAAGCCATACTCGGGGCTCAACAGTTAGATTTGATTTATTCACAGTCTAGGATCTTATATGAGATCATCCCTGAGGCACCAAGGCCTTCGCACAAAGCAGAGAAGCCTAAGCCTGGATCCCATGCCGATGGTGTGGTTGGGTTCGTTAACACTGCCAATGTAGAGTCTTTGACTAAACAACTTCACCAATTGTCTGTCAAACAGTCTACGGCGGAGGCAGCAAAGGCTTCCCCCTCTCCCCAGAATGAAAATGTTTTTCCGCAAACTTCTCAGAAGGGCAATCAGCAGCCCGGCGGGAAGAAAAAGCAGGGTAAAAAGGGAGAAGGAAATCAAAACAAGCCAAAGCCCGCAAACAATGCTGATGGGGGCAAAAAAGAAAAGAAGAAGGTCAAGTTCCCTTGTAAGTTGTGCCAAGAGGACCACCTTACTCACCTTTTTCCCCTTATGGATCAAGCCCAGAAGCTGCTCAAAGCTCAATAACCGGCTGTCCTAAAGGATCCTTTTCCCCAAGGACAGAACACTGCTTCAGCTTCTAATGTAGCAGGGGGCACTCAAACTGCCCCTGACCATAATTATATCAACATGGTTCAATCTTCGACTTTGTTGCAAACCAGGAACAAAAACTATGAGAACGAGACTCTTGAGAAGGGTAAAGCTGTAGGTGAACCTTCCAACCCTCTCACAATAGAGAAACCTGCCGAAAATACCGAAAGGTGTTTTCAAGAAGACCTTGCATAACCCCAATGCCAGGGCTGATTCAAACTACTCTGTGGTTGAAGATTTAGCCCAAACCCCATGTGCAATGTCAGCTTTAGAGGTGTTACAGAGTTGTCCCACCCAGCGGGATGCTCTCTTAGTAGCTTTAGGTAGCATGGATTCTTCGAGTCTCATAACGAAATTCAATCTATCGGATGTCAAAATTCACCTGCCTTACCATGTAGCTCTATCAATAGATGTCATCCATGGTGGTAAGACCATTGGAAGGGCAGTTGTTGATGAGGGAGCCTCTACATGTGTTATGTCCCTGGCCTGTTGGAAAGCTCTTGGATCCCCAGAGATGGTCCCATCAAACACTTTACTTACTGCTTTCGATGGAAGATCCTTCTGTCCTCATGGTGTCCTGCCAGCTTTTGAGATTAAGTTAGCACGCAAAGCAGTGTCTGTTGAAGTTGAAGTAATTGATGCTCCCTTGGACTACAATTTGCTTCTAGGAAGGAATTGGACTTATGCAATGTCTGTTGTTGCATCGGCTGTTCTTTGTGTCGTGGTTTTTCCACATGAGGGCAAGTTGGTTACTGTTGACCAACTTGATTTTACCCGAAAAGGCCATTTAGAGTCTAAGGATTCCACTGTGCCATTGGTTGATCAGGCCAAACCTGC
Organism: Pseudotsuga menziesii; assembly: GCA_001517045.1. Taxonomy (NCBI): domain Eukaryota; kingdom Viridiplantae; phylum Streptophyta; class Pinopsida; order Pinales; family Pinaceae; genus Pseudotsuga; species Pseudotsuga menziesii. The sequence goes on from LPNX011137630.1 coordinate 334,188, forward strand.
TGCACAGAGCTTGGGGGCTGGAATGTACGCATCATTAATGGGCACATTCAATCTTCCAGCCCCGGTGAACTACATTGGTTCTACTACTGTGGGGAAGTCCATCGCTACGGTTGTCGATAGGACTGATCCTTGGGTCCTCCCAACTCCCCATGAACCAGAAGTTCCCTTATCGGCAGTGGAGGTAGCTTATCAAGCCATCACTAAAGCCACTGTTGATCCCATTCTATATCCTCTATCAGTCTCAGATGATCTGGAAGAAGTCTATTTGCCCGCATGGGCATAAAACTCTTTACATTCCATAGATTGCTTAGATGCAGTTTTACCTTCCAATGAAGCTATTCTGGAAGCCATGAGCGGACATGATAAGATTTGTGAGGATCTTCATCATCGATCCTATTTTCTTCCAGATCTAAGCAAGATAGAAAACCAAGAGTTTAAAGTGAGACTGTCAGATGATATTGAGGTACCTATCAACCCTTTTCCTAGGGAAGGGGTGTTTTCCGAGGGGAATATGGAAAAAATTTCCGCCACTATACCCATCAATATCTCTGTAAATCCAGATGTCGTGGAAAACATCTATATAGGTGCAAACTGCTCTCCGGAGGAGATTGCCATCTACACTGCCCTTTTCAAGGAATTCCGTGATATCTTTGCCTGGTCATATGAGGAGATGCCATGCATTGATCCATCTATTTTCCAACATGAAATCCGAACCTATCCTGATGCTAAGCCGGTTCGACAGAAATTAAGACCCGTGAACCCGCGTAAAGTGGCGGCTGTGAAGGCAGAAGTTGAAAAGCTGTTGAAAGCTGGTTTTATATATCCCATAGCTTTGACTGAATGGGTGTCCAACCCTGTTCCTGTTGATAAAAAGCAAGGGACTATTCACGTTTGTACAGACTTTAGAGACCTCAATAAATCCTGTCCTAAGGACAATTACCCCACACCATTTATTGACCAGATCATAGATGCATGTGTGGGGAGTGAGGTGTTCTTGTTTATGGATGGTTTCCCCGGCTACAATAAAATCCAAATCAAACCGGAAGACCAGCATAAAACTGCTTTCATTTTTCCTTGGGGTACATTCGCGTATAGAAAAATTCCCTTTGGATTGAAAAATACCGGGGCTACCTTTCAACGAGCCATGAAATTTTCTTTTCACGATATAAAAGCCATTGTCGAACCCTACCTTGATGATTTGCCTGCACATTCTCGCAAGAGAGTCCAAGATCCAGATCATTTACGGTTAATTTTTGAACGATGAAGATATTATAAAATTTGATTGAATCCCCACAAGTGTGTATTCTATGTCGAGTCGGGTAGATTACTCGGATTCATTGTCTCTAGTAGAGGCATCCAGGTGGATCCATTGAAAGTTAAGGCCATTGTAAATCTGCCTCCTCCTCATTCTCTCAGGCAATTTCAAAGCCTGCAAGGAAAGTCTAACTTCCTTCGATGTTTTATCGTTAATTATGCCAAGATCACTAAAGGATTCATGTGCTTTCTCAAGCAGGATACCCCATTTGTATGGGATGAAACCGCACAACTTGCGTTCGAGGCATTGAAAAAAGCTTTGCTGTCAGCTCCTTTGCTACGTCCACCAGATTATTCTATGGATTTCATATTATATCTGGCTGCGTTGGAGTCGACCATTGGGGTAGTTCTAGTCTAGGAGGACGACAAGCTTGTTGAGCATGTTGTTTATTATCTTAGCCATGCTTTGGCTAGACCTGAGCTTAGATACTCCCATTTCGAGAAGTTAGCCTTAGCAGCTGTTTATGCTATGCAGAGGTTGCACCACTACATTTTACTGAGGACCACAACAGTAGTGGCGAATGTGAATCCGTTCCAATATGTCTTATCTCGACAGATTTTTGGGGGGAAATTTAACAAATGGATAGTCATTCTCCAAGAGTTTGACTTGGATTTCCAATCCGCTAAGTCTAAAAAGTCCTTAGTTTTTGCTGAGCTAATAGCAGAATTTTCCACTGAAGAGAATGTAGCGGTTGAGGATGACTCATTCCCAGATGAGCACATCTTCCTAATATCTACCTCTGATCCTTGGTATGGAGATATTCTTATATATCTCCAGAATTTGAAGTATCCTGCCGCTTACTCTAGGGAGGAACGACGTAAGTTACGCCTTCATGCCAAGAACTACCTCATTATAGGAGATACAGTATATCGACGAGGGGTAGATTCCGTCTTGCGTCGCTGCCTTACTCATGAGGAAGTAGAGATTGTCCTAAATGATTCCCATAGCAGAGCGTGTGGGGGTCATTTATCTGGGTTAGCAATGGCCCAGAAGATATTGCGTGCTGGATATTTCTGGCCCACAATCTTCAAGGATTGTGTGGAAGCTGTGAAGCGCTGTCATCCGTGTCAACTTTACACCAGAAAAATGCGGTCGCATCCTGCTCCGTTATTTCCTATTGTCTCGGTAGGCCCCTTCATGAAATGGGGGATCGATTATGTGACGTGCAACCCAGTCTCGGTTGGGGGACATAAATATATCATTGTCGATGTTGACTATTTTACGAAATGGGCAGAGGCAATGCCTACTTTCAAAGACAACATGGAAACAACAACTTTCTTTGTTTTCTATCAAATTATCGCACGGTTTGGTATCCCCAAAGTGATTGTCACTGACCATGGCAATCATTTTCAAAAAAATATGATGACAGAACTGACTACAATGCTCGAATTTAGACAAGAACACTCTTCTCCATACTATCCGCAAGCAAATGGTCAGGTTGAGGCTGTAAACAAGACTTTGAAAACTATCCTTAAACGGACAATTGATGCAGCCCGTTCTAATTGGCACATCATGTTATATCCTTCTCTTTGGGTTTACAGAACTAATGTTAAGACTGCCACAGGTTATTCACCTTTCCAACTCGTTCACGGGGTGGAAGCAGTTACTCCGATTGAATGCGAAATCTCGTCTTTGAAAATAGCCATTCATGTGTTACCTGATACGACTGAGCTTGAAGAATGTCTAGTACACCTAGAACACCTTGATGAGCAACGTAGAGATGCGTTGACTGCCAATCAGGCTCATAAAAATAGGGTTAAATCTCAATATGATAAAACGGTCAAACCTAGGGTTTTTTCTGAAGGGGAACTTGTCTTGCTTTGGGACCAAGATAAAGAACCCCTGGGGGTAGGAAAATTCAAGGCTATGTGGTTGGGACCCTATGTCGTGTCGAAGATATTGAGTAAGGGTGCATATGAATTAGTGGATTATGATGGGAATAAGCTGCTGGAGCCTAGAAATGGGCTCTACCTGAAGAAGTACTACGCTTAGGCTTAGCACTTTTTCTTGTATTTTAGTGTATGTATTTTTATGTACATTAGGTTGTCAGTTTTTTGTTTTTTATATTATCTGCTGGTTGTTGCAGATGTCTTCCAAGATGTATGTAGGTTTCGTTGATGGCGCCAGTCGTCACACTTCTAACCTAGCTTCAGCAGCATGGGTTATCTATTCTCCCACAGGACAGCTTGTTGTCGCGGGTGGCGCTTGTCTTGGTCCTGCTTCTAATAATGTTGCTGAGTATAGGGCTATTATTGGGCTCCTATGGGATGCTTTTTCACGTGGCATCACCCAGCTTGAAGTTCATTTGGATTCTCAGTTGGTAGTTTCCCATCTCAATAGAGCTTATCAGGTACAAAATCCTATCTTGTTACGTCTGTTTATGCAAATTCGTTTACTAGAAAGACATTTTGAAGTTATTACTTTCAATCATATTCCACAACACCAAAATTCATTGACTGATGCATATGCTAATTATATTTTGGATTGGCATCTCACACACATTCCATAAAATATACATATAGAAAACACTTGTAAATAAGCTGACAACCAAACATCAATATATATATATATATATGTAAAATATCTGTCTGTAGATAGATTGAGTTTGATCTGTAGATCCAGTCATATACAAAAAGTACAAAATGTGGGTCATCATCCATAAAAATTCCCTAGAACTAAGCCTGGCCACCCTTGCCACTGGGACCACCTTGGTCCCCATGATCTCTATGCACCCTGGCTTCCTCAGCCTCCTCGTCCTTGGCAGCCTCCACCGCATCTCTGTATACAAGTACTACTCTAGCTACTCGTCTGAAAAGATGTAGCCAAACCGGTGGAACCCCAACTACAAACTCCTGCATGGCTGTAGGGATATGCTCGATCCGTATAGTGGGTACTCATTGGGTTAGCCTAGCCAGCTTCCCCTCAAGTACCCTGACCAATCCTAGGTCTCTTCCTACAACCGGACGCACGAACATGTGGGGGTGCCCTTCAGGGCGGACTAGTCCAATATCTGCATTTTGACACATAAATTGGATTAAGACTTGTACATATGTATATCACTATCATTTGAAAAATTCATAAAAATTTGATAATGATAAAAAATTAAAAATTACTTACCCATATCGCCCCATATTGCTCCTGGAGGGAGAATGAGGTCGGGGTCACCTCGGAAGTCCAATCTGGCGTATGGAAACTGCTCCAATGCCGGCAGCTGTCGTTCCCACCATGTGTAAAAGTCATCATCATACACACTCTGTACTACGTCTCCTCCTCCGTGACGGAGGAAGATGTCTCCCCACCGGCTCAGCCTTGGCTGCCGTGGTGATCGAACCTGTAGTGGTATAGCAGGACTCATAGCTCGCACTCTCTCAAAGAAGAACACTACTAGTATGTTGGCATAGCCAAAGTTCTTGCGTCTTCCCCTTTTGCAGTCAGATAATTACCTCTTCATGATGGGGGCAATTCCTGAGCACCAATCATAGAGAGCACCTCTAAAGCAATCAACTGCCACCCTCATTTGATTCCTGGTGGCCATATGTAACCCTGATGATCCCGCGAGTCTCACAATAGTACTAGCCAATACTTGGAGAGTGAAATCCTGGATGTCAGCAATGAGAACACTGCTTCCTTTCTTCTGAGTACCTGGTATGCAGAACATGTCTACATAGTTTTGAACACTTAAGGGGTCACCACCCCTGCCAGTGCCCTCCAAGTTCACAGGTGCTCCCCGTTGTGATAACCCGGTAATGAAGTATATATCTTCCACGGTAAGCTCTAAGGTCTCACCCTGAAGATTGAACATCCCCAACTCATGGTCCCAATAATTGACCATGAATTCCAATATGCGGACATTGGCCCGCATGGGCTAGGTACAAAAGAACTTTAGCAGCCCACAAGTCCTCAATGCTTGTATGGTGGGCGCGCTTTGGAGCGCTGCATTATCCATTGCTTCATGCTCTCTCTCTCTCCACTCCAGAACCATGTTTACCTGGCAAATATAAACAATATGGATTCAGTATTTTACATTAAAAATTTAAAAATTTTGCATATTTTTAAAGCTTTGCCCTTTTGCACAGCATTCGCGACTGTCCCTTTAGATAGGTCACGAATCATTCGTGGCTGTCTAGTTAGACAACCCGCGAATGAAATGCGTATTCGCGACTCTCCTGTGGAGCAACCCGTGGATGCGCACTGTGGTAATTTTGGGCTGCTCATAAATACTGAAATTACCATCAATTTTAATATTTGTTTGGATCAAATTAAAGGGCTTAGGGTGTAGAGTTACCTGAAGCTGGCAAATTCTGAATCTGACGGTCCAATTGTTCTCGGTGATCGATCGAAGGTAGAGGGTATTCTTGCTCTTTATGGTTCAAAAAGTTCAAATGGTATGAAATGTCTTAATTTTCATTCTATTTATAGAAACAATATTTCATAAAGTGGGTTTTTGTTCTATAGTTTGAAATGCTTATCAACTAATGCCATACTTTTGTAACCTGGAATAGGTTTATCAACTTTTACAAAATGTTGTTGCTCTAATAGGGTGGTTTCGCTATTTCCAACACATGTTGGCATCTTATCACTCCACATCAACCTTAGTATTTAACATTTTGCCACAGACTATGGTATTCCAAGCCATTAGTCCCCTGTCTCTACCATTGTTCTTCTGTGGCTAGGATCACTATTTCATGAGTATCATCTTTATATGCCCTTGTCATCCTTTGGTACTCATACTATTACTATTTCAGGCCCAAGGGTTTCCTCATAGCTATTTTTCACGCCAAATAGAGCTTCTTCTGAATCTCTTTTTACAAGCTATCCCTTTATAGGACTCCCCACCTTTATGGAGTTTCTTTAGGCCCAGGTCTGACTCCTTTCAAATAGACTTTACTGCCGAGTTATCTCGTCCGTTCAAGCTCGTTAAGAATATGTGAATGGGCATCTGCATTGGTGGTAGGTTATCTCTTTCTCAGACCATGCGGAATAATACGAGAAAGGATCACTCTCTTTTCTTTTGAATTGAGAAGAGTATTCTCAGGTATAGGTTTATCACTTTTCAGGACCCGAGGGACTAAATTTACGGAAAAGGAACACTCGGTTTGAGCTTAGTTTTCTCTTTTTCGTGCTCTAGACCCAAACATGAAAAAGATTCCGAGTGTACTTTGTGTCTTTGTCATGCTCGTTAAACACTAAAGAACAAAGCAACGAGTTTATTGTTGTAAGCCCCATTTCTCGTAACCAAATGGATCTTTCCGAGTGATCTTGCTTTCCTTCACACTCGTAAAACTCAAGCTATTCTATGCTGTTCTGGAAGGAGCATTGGGTAGGTGGTAATTTAACCTTTTTCGTACCTCCCTGACTAAGTACGAAAGAGGTTCACCTTTTCTTCTTTGGAAGTTAAGAGAGTTCTTCTGTGGTTTGTTTTATACTTTTTCGGCCTCAAGAGACTAAATTGGACGAAAAAGGACCCCCCTGGAGTCTTCTTTGGCATTTTCAAACTCTCTAAATGTGAAAATACCGGCTGAGCATGTACTAGTTCGGGCTCATTAAATCCACGAATCAGTGTATCAAGCATTATTTTCCCATCTCTTCAAGCTTGTTAAAAAATGAAGAGGGAACCGAGTTTACTTTCCTAGACTCGTTAAAACTTAACAGGGAAGGTAAGGAATAAGTTTTCTTTTGTTTTCAGTAATGGCAGCATGTCATCCTTGAACATAGCACTCTTTGCTTTCCGATATCCATGTTTCAGTGTGTACTTTTGTTCAGCTATCACTTTGGGTTTCTTACTCCTCCTCTTGTCCGTTATACCCGGGGAATCTGATCATGTCTCCTACATGACAGATAAGTCTAGTTGTTCTATCTATCCGTTATGCGCTACCTTGGGTCATCTCTGTGTTGTGCTCACTGTTCAAGGATTCTTCCCAATGTCTGATCTATAGCCTGATTCCATCATTGTTATATATGTTATATATTTGTGTCTCACTTCTTTTCCCAGTTCCTAGTCACTCTTGTGATCCGTTGGAGGATCTGTTGCCTTCCTTATCACAGCATGGTTCCGTTTCAATACTTCCTGATGACGAAGACCTAGAGTTTTGACGATCGTACCTTAGGATTCACTTCTATCATTGGTGGATTCCTTTGCTTCAGTTGTCGACTATCCCTTATTGGTTGACAAACTGTTGAATCCTTTCCATGTTCGACTTCAGCTTACCCTTATTCACATGGCTTGGATTGTACTGGTTCTTTGGGATCCTTTATGAAGACCTTAGTTCACACTTATGGACTAAGTTGCGCAAGATTATGTTCGATCTATCTACATAGCTTCCAGATCTTTGAAGACTCATCATTATTGTATATTGTGGCTTCGATCTACCTTTGTAATATACATGGTTTTTACCCGTATTATATGATGTACTCAAATATTGTAAAGGAGCTAGTGTTCCAGTAAATTGAACATAGCATCCTCAGATGTAACTTTGTATATGACATTACTATGTAGTTGTTTCAGGTACTCTCTCTGCTCCATTGGATTCTTGAGTTTCTCCAGAGTTAAATATTATAATGTATTTCGGCCATCGTTCCCCTCTGACCTCACACATTAGGGGGCATCTGTTATACACCTAAATGGCACCTCTCCGTCTGAGTGCCGATATCCCTCATGTTGGCACACAAAAGGACACTTATGGATAGAGGTATGCCCAAAACACTATAGCTTGGTTTATTCTGAAATACATTCTTTCACCATCCACCTAGTTGCTTTGTCATTTGCCTATGTTGAGATGTATTCGCGACTATCCTTTTATACAACTCGCGCATCACTCGCGAGTCTTGGTTGTTACAAGTCGCAAATCTATGTATTCGCAGGTTGCCTTTATGGTAAGTCATGAATCATTCGCGGGTTGCTCTACTACATACCCGCGAATATGTCTTAAACATTAAAAACATAAAAACACTCGCTGATTGGAGATTAGTTAAGTTATTTAACTTAATTTCCTTAACTACTACAACTTCCCCAACCTTCGAGAACTGCCTTATTTCACCCATATAAATACAGGCCTTAGGGAGGGTGTTGGGACTTACACTTGGAGAGCAAAGTTATGCTGGTGGATTGTTTATAGAAGCCTTTGGAGCAGAGAAACTCAGAATCCTTTGGTTGCAGAGGAGTTCTTGTCTCAGACGCTGGGTTGTAACCTTTAACTCTTTCCATTATTGATAATAAAGAGATTACTTCTTCCATATGTGTTTCATGTCTTGTGATTGGATAAATGTTTATATTTCAGTATAATATGTGTTTTATCTAACCTGCTTATATGTACATGAATCATCTTGTATCTAGAAGAGTGTTTCTTGACAGGGGAAAGAGGAGCAATCCTGAAGATTTTGGAAGCAGAACGGAGAGGAAGAGGATAGCAAGGATCGACCTTCGTTTAACAAGCAAGTTCTTCTAACCCTCCTATTTCCTATTCTATGCTTTAGAAGTCAATTGTATGCAAGTAATAGAGTATGTTGGTAACCCCATACCTATGGTTATTAGGTGCATAATCCTGTACAACAGAAATCCCTGATTTTAACACTGTGTTTTATGACAGGGCTACAAAGAGGATAGTAAAGATAACAGAAAAGAGGGTTGAAACATGAGATATGCCTGGTAAAATGATAACGGATACGACTGTTATGTTGGGAATAGACCAAGATCCAAGATTCACCCTGAGAGCCAGGACTGCACTAATCCACGCCTCAGAAGATAACATGGACAAGGTAATAACTGACTTGGAGCAGTCCAAGAAGTCCTCTGCTCAGTTGAAAAATACATTGAGGAAAGAGAGAGAAGAAATCAATAGGCTGAAGCGGAAGTATGAAGACGTGCAGAGGGAGATAAAGGCTTCTAGGGCTTAATTTCAGGCCCTCCAAGTAGAAAGACAGGTTATTGAAACTACACAGGAGGCCCTAGAGAAAGTGCAGAAAGAATGTCAAGAGCTAAGGAGTGAAAAGGAACAGCTGCTGGGAAAGGTAGAAGAGCTAGAAGAGCAGCAAAAGATCCTCTTGGAGGCCAATGAGTTGCACACCCAAGAATAGGAAAAGAAACATCAAGAGCATATTTCCTCTCTAACAACTGCTCTGGGGGAAGCAAGGGAGAAACAAGTTAACCTCCAACCATTCAAAGAGCATGTCTTGGCCCAGAAGGCTAAAACGCTGCAGCTACAAATTGCTATAGAAGGAGAGAGGTGCAGAGTACTGCAGATAGATAGCCGATTGGAGGAAATTTTGGAGATCTCCTCTTACTTTGTAGATCGATCTCAGGACGTCCTTGAAGTCCTGACTGCCAGAATGGCAAGGCTGGAAAACAATGAAGAAACTCCAGCAGAACTGCCATCAAAGAATACACAGGCCCTTAAGTGGGATTATGACTTACTGGAATTTGCTATAAATACCGTGGAGGATTTCAAAAAATCAGTTAATAAGGCGAAAGGAGCATGCATCGAGTTTTTCAAAAGGCTTCTCATTACCTACAACCGGTTCCAAATAGAGGCCGAGCAGAGGCTTGAGGCTTTCCCGGATCACAATGCCTTTGTGGAGCTACTGCAGAAGAGATACCAGAAGGAGGAAGCTAAAGTACAGCAGATTAAAGCCCTGAATGATTAGATCTTGAGGAGCGAAGTAGATCATTCAGCTATCAGCGTGCAGCTTCTGGAGGATCAGCTTTGATCGAGTGCAGCCAGGATTGAGGCTATAAAGAACCAGGCTGCTAAGTTTGAGATTAATATTCAGTTTTTAGAGCCTTGTGCTTTTGAGGGAATTGCTTCTGAAGCTTTGGCATGGAAGAAATTTCTAGATGCCCAAGTGGGACCCTCCTCATAAAGGATTGGTCACTTTTTGTAATATGTAACATTTTGTAAAAAACATTTGAGAAAAGTCAAGCGTTGGGAAAATGAAGAGTTGGGAAGCCCAAAGGTTACTTTGGGCAGCCCAACCGTCTCACCCTTTTGTATAAATGTAGAAAGCTTAGAAGGGAGAAAGGGGCTTTTTCCCAGTTAGACATGAAAATCTATATTGTAAGAAGAACTATTTCTCTTTGCAATAAAGAAGTACTATTTTCCTGTTGGAGGAAGATGGGTGGAATTTTCAAATGTTATGCTGTGGATGGCTGAAAGATGAACTATTTTGTTTTTCCAGCTTTTTGTCCATTAACCGTGAGATCGTTCTAACTCTCAGAACCTATGTTCTTGTTTAAATGATTTCTGGTTTATTTTGTGGAATTACCACCATGAGTAATGTATGTTGTTCATAAAACAATTAGCTAACTGATTGTTGAAATATCTTTAATCATTCATGTGTTGTAGGAAGAAATATCAGCTATCTGTAATTTCTCTTTATGATACATGCACAATTCACATTACTCACAAATAATTTAAAGTTTGCTCCCCAGGGATAGATGGATAGATAGATAGTTAGTTTTATTTCTGCACATGTGATTTAGATGCTTGTGAGCCTAAGACGAGAGGTAAGAACCTGCGAATCACATTGTGAATACTCCTGGCATCCTTATCACCCTGCATGGTTAATTAGGCATATGCATATCATACTTAAGTCAAAAAAGTACAAAATAATACACAGTGGACCGGGCCGCAACTGGTAAAACATTTGTTTTTGTTACTTTGACCTACGGTAGCCAGACCGCAAACCGGATGGATTCCCCATACCAAACAGTCACGGGCTAGTTGGGAACGTTGACTGGGGAGAATCCCTTACTGTTGTCGCCTACGAATTTCCAGGCCTCAATAGATACCTATCCCAAAATTTATATTAAAAAATTGTTTAAGACCTATACGGTGTTTGAAATGTAAAGCAATTTCATTGGCTAACACATGATGACATGGAATTTGAATTAGATTTAAAAGGCCCATTTTGAGTTGAAATTTCCTCTAATGCAGGTGAGCGGTGGGCAACTTAGGATATCTACTTTTGGTCGAGAGGATTTTAGGTGCCTCTCTCTTCTCATTATAACGTTGGAGCACTCCACTTCTGTTGGGTAGCACATTAGTTTCCCCTTACAGTATTATGTTAAATCTTTAGTGCAAATACTTAGATGCATTAGGTGGTATGCCATTTTTTGCATTTGTTTTGTTATGCTTTGGATAGATGCCATGTAGTCATTGATGGGAGGTCCAACTAACCTTTTAGTTCATATATTTTTTTGTTTATTTTTTGGGAAAATTTCGGCCACCAATACATCATTTGACTACCTACATCCTAGACTAATGACTAAGGTGCGTATGCACATGTGGGGGGAGATGATGCCCAAGAGGGGACAACCTAAGTTTCCAATGAGGATCACCTCAGATGTACTAGATATGTTGTCCAGTGAGTAGTACCATGTAGTTTACATGGTTCCATATCAATATGTTGACATGGATTGGAGAGGGTGCCCAGATATCTTCTTCACATCGGATGAGGCACCTGATGAGAGAGGTAATTTTAATGTTATGTTTAAATTGATATAGTTTCATTTTATTATCTGTTTACTTAATGCAAATGAAATGTGTTATAAATATTAATTTTTTTAATGAAATTGTCTAATTAATATTATGCATTATATATTTTGCAGAAATTGGCATATTTGATGCACAGGTCGGTCCATCTCTTCCAGCTCCTGATGATGACGATATGGAGGAGCAAGATCAAGCTATTCCACATGAGGTGTATGGTATACATACTAGCCATTGTCCACATAGGCCGCATGATAGATATATTCAGGATGTGGCAGACAGGTTGGGCAAATTGTTGGATGATGTAGGTGTACATCCTGTGTGAACGCATGAGATTCGAGCTTACATAGATATGGAGGATTATTCCTTGTCATATGATTTTATTGATGCAACATGTTATCAGTGCATAATTTTAGTTGGTTCCTCCTTTGCACGTCCTCCTCAGCCTCCACCTTGTTAGGACTTATAATCCTCCCTTGTCCATATATAGTCTATTAGATCATTTTTCCTAACTTAGGAGCCTTTTACTTGAGTTTGGTGCCACCATGATATTGGTTCCATTGATGACATTGGTGCCATTGGTGCCATTGACACCACCTATGCCATTGGTGCCATTAGCGCCACCGGTGCCATTGGTTCTATTGGTGCCATTAGTTCCACCGATACCAAACACTAGAGTGTGGGGACACATATAAAGGTTAACTTCAACTTACTACATGTTCATGCATTAGATAATGTGCCCCTGAGACCACTACCTACATTTTAGGAGCCACTCTGAGTGCCACCAGTAGCCTTCTTTAGTTGGTTGTGGTAGGTAAGTAGTTATGCTAAGTTAACCTCCAGTTACATTCAATTAGATGTCTTTCATTTCATTTAGCACCAGTCTTGCATGGATGCATGGGAGTAGGCTCCATTTCTCACCTGCCTCATCAGTTTAGCTAGTTTAATTGATTGATAGACTGAATTAGACATGTGGAGTTAGACTAGTGCGCTCTTATAGTGATTTATACACTTCTAGTTAGCCAATCAGTCAGGATTGAGTTGGTAGATTCAAATATTATCCAGATTATTCAAATCCTCTTTTATGTAACACTGTTGTATACTGGTGGAATTAATGAAGATTAATGTTGTAATTTACTGATCAATTCTTATAAGCTTTATCTGAAATTTGTCTTGTTCAGTGTACATTTTTCTTAATATTCCGCTGCAAAATTATACCTTTCAATTGCACTCATTGCATGTAGATCAATGGTTTAGTAATTCAAACATGGTATCAAAGCCTTGTTTAGGCTAGCGACAAGTCTATCCAATCTCCATCGTACACTAGAAGCAGCTGGGTTTCCACATAAATCCTGCAATATTTTCCTTGCTAACTTTGGATTCGTCCAGAGAAATCTCTGCAGGTGCGATCGACCCTGAGAAAGTGTACATGTCGAGTTGGAATGATTGAAATGGTCATCATTGTGAATTGATTTTGGCTTTTACAGTGTTACTTGCAGGTACCTACGTAGCTCGTGGAGAAATTGAATGATCAACGGAAAGACTAATGGATTCTTCAGCTCGTGTACCCCATGTCCTTACACCCTTCAACTATGTTGATTGGAGGACAGATATGCAGGTATCCTTGCACAATATTGGCTTGTTTAGGATGACTATGGGAAGAGAGATGGATACCCATCACCTTATTGAGAAAATAAGTTTTTGAATCGGTTGGATGAATCCTTTGGCTTCCTATGCACTCATATCTCCTGAGATCTTCTATTTCACCTTGAGGGACTAGAGAATCCAAAGGAAGCTTCGAAGAATATTGAATCATTGTTTGGAAAATAATATGAGCTTTGAGGGCACATATTGGAGAATGATATCCATGCATTGCATCCCAAATTTTTTGAAACTAGTCAACAGTTTTTTACAAAATTCAAGTCAGTAGCACTGTAATGTAAACAATGTGGAACGGAGATGAAAGATGAGCAACTGGTTCTATCAGTACTAAGAAATCTTGGCTCAGAGTACTTTGTCTTTGTATGTATAACTTTCCATTATGGAAGAGCTTCCATCCCCAATTGGAAGATGCCTTCTCTAGATGCTTTTGATTAGTCCTTAATACATGAGCAGGATAAGTTGGTGTTGGCTTCCTATTTTGACTATTCAGCATTATATTTTCTAGTTTCGAGTCTCATGAACCAAGTAATAATCAGCTTCATTTAGTGTTGTTTTGTGCATGGTTATTCCTTTTGAAGATCAAACTTGCTAGGTGCTTTGGTAAGTGACTTTTTAATTGTTTATTTGTTATTTTGCTTTTTTTTTATGTATATAATGGAACTTTTAGTTTTCATTTAATAATAGGTCAATTAATGAGTCTTTATTTCTTTCATGCAGGAGTCTTTTGGCTATCTGATTCAACGTTGTCTCGGCACTTGAGGAGTGTATGTCGACTATTACAGATATTTGGGGGATTTTATTGCTAGGATAACATCTTGTTTCATTTCCAATTGCTTCCAAGACGTAGGTGCAGTTATCCAGTGCTGTTCTGAGGATGTCAATTGCTCAAAATGGCATTCCCGTCATTAATCAGGAACCTGATTTCAGACTCAATTTCTGAGCAATCGGTTGGGAGTTATTCAAAATGGTTCAAAACCCACTTCAAAAATGGCTCTGTTTACCCATAATCGTGGGAAATTTTTAGAATTTCTGAACGAATGTGGAGAAATCCTTTCCGAAATAGACGTGGTTTTTCCAGATTTTGGTGTTGGCCGTTTTCTGGGTAGTTGCACGAATTTCTGAATTTTGGGATGAATCTTGTCCATCTATCCATGTATAAATAAATCCTTAGGAGGGATACACAGAGGGTAGACTGTAAAACTCTATTTTTATTAATTGATCCAGCGTTTATTTCCTCAAAGCTTTGACATCATACATGTAGGCGTTGAGGGCAGGGCCCACCTTCAACACCAATCATTTATGTTTAAGTGTTGCTTGTATTGCTGTAAGTAGAGTGATGTTTGTATACTTTGACACTGTTTTTATAATGGAATGGTAATGGTTTTGTTTACTTGTGCTTTGGAATGGGATTTATGTTTGCAGAAGACAAATTGATATCATATGTATTCAATTTAGCCTGTAAAATCGATTCAGTAAATTAGTAGATTTGTATTTTTAACCCTCTTTGACTCCCAGCATGATATTTCTCATTGATGGTTACGATTCTTGTTCAAAGACTCCATTCAGGGTTCTAGAATTTACAAAACTGTGTGATGAATTTGATTCAGTTTGCTGTAGAATCGACTTAATGGAGGATTGAAAATAAATTGGGATTTCATATTTCTTTTACTGCCAGCGTTATAGTGACTAGTGGATGGCTACAATATTGGTTTAAAATCCTTTTGGCTATCGAGTTTACAAGACTGTAGGGTATTTTCAAATTGTATTGTGTGGATTTTAACAAGAATTTGCAGTAGTTGTTGAATGAGCAGAGGATTTAAAGATCATAGTTACAGAGTATCTAGGGTTTTCCAAGCAGCCTTTTGGATTGGTTATATAAGGATTGAAATATGCTTTTGTTCATTTCATGAGCTGTAACGAACTTAAAACAAAGAATCACATTCCACTAAGTATTTGACAACGTTGTTTCTATGGTGTGAAAACAAGTTTTGTAGGATAGGTAAATGAGCGTGAGTGTGTAGTTCTGAATATTTCCAATATACTTTGATGTGCATAGAATGCAGGTAGAAGATACTTGACATTAACAGCAAGTTAGATTTCATTTTGTCAACTGTTTGTGAGTGATATAGGATTAAAGAAGAGACAGATTTCGTTTCAATAGTGGCTTGAGAGTGACAATTGTTTGTATAAATTTTAGCATCAAATTCTGTAGGGTTAATGGTTGGAGTTTTAGATATAGTATATGGTCATTAAGATTGACTGAGCATATTCATTTTGTAGGTAAGGTTGGAACTAGGGTTTTTATTTACTAAGTTCTTTTCTTGGCAGGTTGCTTTCTTTGAAGAATAGATCATAATTGTTGTAGCTTAGTATTGCTTTGGAAGATTGTTGTAGCTTAAGGTTGTGGTAGGTTACATTGAATTTGACAGCATTATAGACTGTAGCTTCATCAATTTCATTTTGTTTGTGAGTAGACTAGAATTTCTTTAAGTATGAGCATTGAAACTACTTTGCCCGCACATATGGTGTAGCAGCTCAAAGTATACATACTCCGGTCGATAATTAAATCAAGGTAAATTAAATAACAATAATTTTAACCAACATTTTGGCGCCGTTGCTAGGGAGTTGCTCCAAGGTAAGATGGTATTTTTCTCATTTTCTACGAATTTGTTGGCTGTGAAGTTTAGGTAGATAGGGGTAGATAGGTTTCCTTTACATTACACAACAAGGTGGAGGGGAAACGATAAGACGCAAAGACGAATTCACTACAGGATTCCCATGGTGTAACAGCCTGACGCATCCACTTTAGTGGGTTGCCCCAAATCCCTGTTTTTTTTTTCTCATAAGTGTGTTTGCTTTTTCACATGTTTGATTTATTTTGCTGCAAAAGTGTGTTTACCTTTCCTGTAAGGCGTGTTTACTTTCTTGCAATTTAATTTCATGCAAGTGTGTTTTTCTTTTTGCAAGTTTGGGTGTGTTTACTTTCCGAAATTTAATTTCAAGAGTGTTTTATTTTATGCAAGAGTGGCATGTGTTTGATTGACGTAAATATGTTTTTAATGGTAGATAGTCTTGATTAGAATCATTTAAAACACATATAAGCCAAATAAAAATAAAAACTTGGGTGTTGTAAGAGCCCCAGACACTGATCCTTGTGCAAGACATGAACAAAACAACCGACAAAAATGGATTCAGAAGTAACCATCAATTTGGGAAAACTTTCTCAAATCGTAGCTGCAGTTGGGAGTTCTTCTTATTAGGTAGAACACATACTGACAGCAGTTAAGAGTTTATCTACCTCTCCTGAAATAACAAATGAACCAAATTCCCAAGAGCCACAAAAAGACATTCCTTGCCAAATTGCAGAGGATATTGACAACTTGGGTATTACATCCGATGGAAAGCAGCTGAAAATTGAGGAGGTATCAACAAATCCTCTATGTACTTCTGAAATCAATCAATCAGAAGAAGGGGATCTACATGATATGAGGAAGGAACATGAGTACCAAGACTACTTTGAAAGTTGGTTCCAAGAGGCAACCAAACTACAACACCATTTCCTCCAACACCTTTTGTTGCATAAGCAAGTAAGTCGGTTAGTTCTCCATATCCAGGTAATCATTGCAACAGCCTTTTCATATGTGGATAAAGGTATATTTTTAATCTTACTCCGCACTTGGTTACATTGGAAGAATTCATATACTTGAAAAGAAATGTTTTCTTTCTTCTTAGGTAGAATAGGAAAATATGTATATAAATAAAAAAGTTGCATGTTTAGTTTAGAAATTAATGCAACTTCGTTGTTTTTCTTTCTTTTCAATAAAATGATAAGATCTTTAACCAGAATTTATACCTTCTCTCCAATCCATACTTTCAGAAAATTTATTATAACAACAGTTCATGGCCTATAAAAAGGAAAAATTCCAGAGGGTAATATGAAACTGAGACTGTTTTTTATAATGGTTCTGTAAACATAAGACCAATTGGTGATGAACAAGCTTCATTTGTGATAAATGGACATCGGTTAAAGGTATATCATAAACATCTTTCTGAGCAAGAATTCATTCATAATATGAGTCAGCAACCTGAACTAGAGCTGGTAGGTGAAGAAATGACTTCTTCATCCCCTACTTTCTTGCAGTGACATACAATGAAATTGTTTTTTGTATATATGTACATGAATTTGTTTTATTAGGTTTCTTTTTGAAGGATGCAGATATTCTTTCAGTAAGGCTCAGGATTTTTTTGAAAACAAAAGGGAAGTCTTGTTGTTACTATTCCTCTTTTCAGGCATAGATTGTTCTTACAAAGGAATGTGTTAATTTGGATTAAACTTCTGAGTTTCACTGGGTAATTGGAATACTTGTATCAAGTAAATAGATGTGTGCTGTTAGGTTTTTCAGACTTGTCCTTTTTCTTCATATGAGTACTTATCCACCTGGCACTACCTCCATTAGTGATTTAAGCTTCCAAAGTGGCTTTTACTTATGAACTTATGGGTTACTAGTGCCATTTGACTTGGTTTCACACTAGATGGGATGAGGATATTGTTTTAAACAGTAACAACTATGGGCATTGAGTTATTATTCAGACAGGCACTATTATGGAAAAAGGGTCTCTAGGACTGAGCCATCTGTTGATTATTATCTATTGGCTTTCATAATATCAAATACATATATATGTATACATTTTTTGTCCAACCACTTCATGAATTTTACTTTATTCAGTTACAGAGGTTAGTTGTTCATTTGGACAAATATTTACAGGCATGTATTAAGAACACTCTTCCAATTTTGATACCATCCCATTCCTAGATGGTTTTCAGAGCTGCTCCCCCACTCATCTATGCATGAGCAAATCATAAAATTTATCTTTAAGATGAATTTGGGATAAGGGCCTCTGATAGAAAACGGTGTAAGAGGTAAACCCGCCGGGATACTGAACAGGTCTGCTGGCAGCGGGTACCGACCTGTGGTATGAACAGGAAAACCCATCAGGGTACTGAATAGGAATGTTGGAAATGGGGCATCTGCCTGGGGAAGAAGCTTCTTAGATGTCACAGTTACCCCACTGGAGTACTGAACAGGCTTGCTGGCAGTGGGTTCTGACTCTGATATCTCTTTTGAAAAGCCTCATCTATACTTGTCCATGCGAACAATGTACCTATGTAAATGTTAAAAATAGGTCATATGTGTGGGTTAAATAAAATTTAAGAAAACTGTTTGAACTAGCCAGTTGATAATCATCTTCAGATGCTCTGAATTTTGGTCACCTGATCCTTGCTAAAAAAGTTTTATGCCTAATATTTTCTGATTCCATGAACATAGCTGTGAATTTCAGTACTGGTTTTTCTTTTCACTACTCAACCTGTCCTATGTGAAGCTAAGTCAAGTGGGCCAGTACCCCATTGGCTTCTTTTAGTACTCCTCTTGTCTTGTGTTTTAAGGCACATGTCCTGGTGAAAAAAGTTCTATATGAATGACGAGAATGAAGTCTGTGTTCATGATTGAAGTGTGGAATATAGGAGTAAGGTTGATTGTTTGTGAATTGTAGTTACTTTTGTTTTTTTTACTGCTGATAAAAATTGGTTTCATGACTCAGCTCTGTTTCTGTGTGAACAGGTGAAGAAACACCCCTGAAATGAGGTAATTGTGCCATGAGATTGTTGGGGTAAAAAAAAATTTCAATCCATATTACTTGCCTTTTCAACTCATACAAGTGGTGTATTTTGGAGAAATCCATTTGGTTTAATATCATTTTCTTTTATCCAGGAGCCTGCTAGATAAAATAAAATTTTTAGGCAGTTTTAATTGTCTTTTTAATTCACAAAGGTTGGACATTTTGAAGAAAGACAGTTATTTTCCCTTGCTGATAACATCATCACCCTGCTAACAATTATTTTCACCCCTGTCAACTTAAAAATACCTTTGTGTCTTAGACTGGCTGAGGTGCCGGATGAGGTGCCAGAATAAAATTGGGAAATTGATATGTTAAGTGGCGAAGGTAATGAACGCTGGTTTTGCTTTTAATGTAAGTTTGATGCATTGCAGGATTTACCATAATAATCTTATAATCCATCTAAGTCAATACATTACCTTTCCTTCAAAAATAATTTCATGACATGGACCTTTGGCAACATTTCATTTATTTTTTACTATTAATTTGCCATTTTTTTGTTGTCATTAATATATATTTCAATAGGAATGTTTAAAACGCCATGGTTAAGTTGACATTAGATGTCTTAAGATCATGGGCTTATCAAGATGCTCATTTTAGCTGAGTTAAAGAAGAAGGATCGGGTATGGGAGCAATTTGTATATGAGCTGTCCAATTCTCATCTTAAATCATCCCTGGGGAATGAACCATGTGAGCCTTGCATCCCTGATTTAGTTGATAAAGCCTCCTCTGTAAATATTTCTGAACATCAAATCAGTCATATTCAGGAACCAGCTATTAAGAGTTGTAAGAAAGTTGCCCCATCCCATACTAAGAAGTCTCCAGTATCTAAGGGGCAGCGTGTAAGCTCTCGGTCTGGGGGAGAAAAGGGTCATGAAAATTTGTTTGCTTCACCCAATCGAAGATTTACCCACAGCATGGCTGTTAAAGAAGGAAAAAGGGAATCCAAAGGTAAGGAGCCTGTACATGTTGAATTGTCATCATCCACTGCTTCTTCTGCCCATGATAACTCTAATTCCCATGGCTCTCATCATCATTCTTCAATACCAAGTCTTGTCAGTGAGCCTTTGTTGCCAGCATCACCTTCAAAATCTAGTTTAAAATCTGCTAAAGTATCACCTTCCAAATCAGGTCCAAAGTCTGCTAAATCTCATAGGTCGGATGTTTCAACTCAAGGGAGTGATTACTTCCGGCAGAGAAATTTTAAGTTGACAAAGAAATTGCAGGAGTATGTGCGATTGGACAGATTTATTAAATAGGAAAATGACATTTTAAAGGCTAAGGTAGCCTCTTTTACAAACTTTAGTTGATGATATCACACGGTCTAACCGTAGTCTCAAGAAACAGTTGAAGAAAAAGGATAAACAGTTTGAGAAGTTGATTAGTGTACAACAACAAACTACTCCATCTCCTCCTCAAGTTCAAGTCCTATTTAATACTTTGGCCTCAATTTCTGGAGTTTGATCCAAGGCTTGATCATCTATTATGAGTTTCAAATTTTGTTTGTCTGAAACTTTCTTGCATAGGGTCATGCAAGATCTTCAGTCTAGGGGAGATGTTGGCTTCCTATTTTGACTATTCAACATTATATTTTCTAGTTTCGAGTCTCATGAACCAAGTAATAATCAACTTCATTTAGTGTTGTTTTGTGCATGGTTATGCCTTTTGAAGATCAACCTTGCTAGGTGCTTTGGTAAGTGACTTTTTAATTTTTTATTTGTTATTTTGCTTTGTTTTTATGTATATAATGGAACTTTTAGTTTTCATTTAATAATGGGTCAATTAATGAGTCTTTATTTCTTTCATGCAGGAGTCTTTTGGCTATCTGATTCAACGCTTGTCTCGGCACTTGAGGAGTGTATGTCGATTGTTACAGAGATTTGGGGGACTTTATTGCCAGGATACCATCTTGTTTGATTTCCAATCGCTTCCAGGACGCAGGTGCAGTTATCCAGTGTTAGTCTGATGATGTCATTTGCTCAAAATGGCATTCCCGTCATTAATCAGGAACCTGATTTCGGGCTCAATTTCTGAGAAATCGGTTGGGATTTATTCAAAACGGTTCGAAACCCACTTCACAAATGGCTCTGTTTACCCCTAACTTCGGGAAATTTTCAAAATTTTTAAATGAATGTGGAGAAATCCTTTTGGGAACAGATGTGGTTTTTCCAGATTTTGGTGTTGGCCGTTTTCTGGGTAGTTGCACGAATTTCTGAATTTTGGGATGGATCTTGTCCATCTATCCATGTATAAATAAATCCTTAGGAGGGATACACAAAGGGTAGACTGTAAAACTCTATTTTTATTAATTGATCCAGCGTTTATTTCCTCAAAGCTTTGATATCATACCTGTAGGCGTTGAGGGCAGGGCCCACCTTCAACACCGATCATTTATGTTTAAGTGTTGCTTGTATTGCTGTAAGTAGAGTGATGTTTGTATACTTTGACACTGTTTTTATAATGGAATGGTAATGGTTTTGTTAACTTGTGCTTTGGAATGGGATTTATGTTTGCAGAAGACAAATTGATATCATATGTATTCAGTTTAGCCTGTAAAATCGATTCAGTAAATTAGTAGATTTGTATTTTTAACCCTCTTTGACTCCCAGCGTGATATTGCTCATTGATGGTTACGATTCTTGTTCAAAGAATCCGTTCAGGGTTCTAGAATTTACAAAACTGTGTGATGAATTTGATTCAGTTTGCTGTAGAATTGACTTAATGGAGGATTTAAAATAAATTGGGATTTCATATTTCTTTTACTGCCAGCGTTATAGTGACTAGTGGATGGCTACAATATTGGTTTAAAATCCTTTTGGCTATCGAGTTTACAATACTGTAGGGTATTTTCGAATTGTATTGTGTGGAATTTAACAAGAATTTGCAGTAGTTGTTGAATGAGCAGAGGATTTAAAGATCATAGTTACAGAGTATCTAGGGTTTTCCAAGCAGCCTTTTGGATTGGTTATATAAGGATTGAAATATGCTTTTGTTCATTTCATGAGCTGTAACGAACTTAAAAAAAAGAATCACAGTCCACTAAGTATTTGACAGCGTTGTTTCTATGGTGTGAAAACAAGTTTCGTAGGATAGGTAAATGAGCGTGAGTGTGTAGTTCTGAATATTTCCAATATACTTTAATGTGCATAGAATGCAGGTAGAAGTTACTTGACATTAACAGCAAGTTAGATTTGATTTTGTCAATTATTTGTGAGTGATATAGGATTAAAGAAGAGACAGATTTCATTTCAATAGTGGCTTGAGAGTGACAATTGTTTGTATAAATTTTAGCATCAGATTCTGTAGGGTTAATGGTTGGAGTTTTAGATATAGTATATGGTCATTAAGATTGATTGAGCATATTCATTTTGTAGGTAAGGTTGGAACTAGGGTTTTTATTTACTAATTTTTTTTCTTGGTAGGTTGCTTTCTCCGAAGAATAGATCATAATTGCTGTAGCTTAAGGTTGTGGTAGGTTACATTGAATTTGACAGCACTGTAGACTGTAGCTTCATCAATTTCATTTTGTTTGTGAGTAGACTAGAATTTCTTTAAGTATGAGCATTGAAACTAATTTTCCCGCACATATGGTGTAGCAGCTCGAAGTTTACGAACCCTGGTTGACAATTAATTGAAGGTAAATTAATTCGTGATAATTTTACCCAACAGTTGGTTCAAATGGAAGTGCTTCAAACTTCCAAGAATCAAGCTCTTGTGATGTCAGACTCAAACAATGCGCAAGCCAGAGGGAAGCACAAGGGGAATGAGCCCAAAGCCCCTGAATCAAAGACAAAATAGAATCAGAGATCTTTCGATGGAGCCTCGGGTTCCAAAAAAGAGAAGACTAGGTGTCCATACTGTATGAGAGGCTTTCATCCAGAAATCCAGTGCATGAAGAAGACCCTCGACCAGTTGAAAACACTCCTTGAATAGAACAATAATTCCCTTCCATAAGGTGAAGAGATGTCTGATGCTGGAGAGAATACTGAAGAATATGAAAGGTGCCTTTCTTTGAAATAATGAATCACTCCATAGAAGGCTTACTTGATAGATTCTAGAGGATCCAACCACATCGTTTCCTCCATGGAATCCTTCACCACTCTCACTTTGTCGGGAGGACCTAGAACTCATATGGGAGATGACTCCCAAATACCAGATGCTGGGATAGGATCTATTAAAATACAACATGATGAGTTCAAGAATGTACTCTATGTTCCCTCTCCTACAGCAAAGCAAGTTGTTCAAGATGAAGAAGAAGCAGAATATTCAACATAGTCAATTCAAATTGAAGAAAGTATCCTTGGAGGGACTCCTTCTCTTTCTGCTCCAAAAGTTGATGAGATATCTTATATCTCATATTCTCATATATCTGATCCAAAAGAAGACATTTGAATCTCTGTTATTGAAGAAAAACTCTCCCATTCTATGCAAACATTCTCCAGTGATTCTTCTATTTTAAATTATGTGCAAAGTTTGCCATTGATTGTTTTAGAAAATGAAAAGGAATTTGATTTCTCTCTTTATAATGTTGTTGTTGATATGCAGAAAAATAATACTTTGGGTATTTTGGAAGAAATATTAGGTTTTAGGAGTGATTAATTCACTCTCTTTGATCTAAAGCTTCCAACAAATTCCCACATGATTGCATGCACCAATACTTAGAATTTTGTTGAAGAAGGAGAAAACTGTGCATCTATCATTTCAATGGGGAACTTGGAACCTTTGTTCCATACTCTTGGATCTAATATGTCTTTATTTGGTTCGAGTTTTAAGTTTCAAGAGCCTCTAGTCATGCTTGTAGTTGTTCTCATCAATTTTGGTGTGAAAAATCAAGTACCGTAAGTCTCCTCCAAAATTGTTGTTGGGGATTTGAGGTTAGTTTTCTCACATGAGTTTTCTGATATTATATTTTTTGGATCATTGGTTATTTTTGAAGCTATATCTTATTATGGATCTCAATAATTCGCTCTCCATAGTCCGAGGGCTTCTCTACCTTTCTATTTGATCACATGCTCATCTCCTCACAAAACTAGTGTAGATGAAGACATTTTCCATTCGCCTAGATACTTGCTCCTAATACTTGGAGTTGATTTTACTTCACTAGTTTGATGTCCAAGAATGAAATATATTAGTTTCTTGGGTTTTCCTCACATGTTTCAAATTCTCAAGCACTTTTTCTCTCTCATCAATTTATCTAAGTTTATCTACATGGGTCAAGTTTTCATCTTGTAGTTGTCTATATTCCTGATTCAATAGAGCATATTCTTCTTCTTCCAAAGAGGAAAATTACTCCAGATATAATCATTTAGTTTGGAGAGGTTCACATGCATAGATTCAGGATGAATCTACACAGAAGAACCATGCTACTGCATAGTGCTTCAAATTGCAGCAACATTTTGCAAGTTATTTCCTAAAGAGGAAGATTTTTCTCCTAAGAATAGCATCTTTTTCTTGTTCCTTCTTATTTTGATGGGAGCTTTCCCATGAGGTTTTCACCATTTTCCTCAGTTTATTAAGCAAATTTTAATTCTTTTAGATTTTAATAGGTGACTTTTGTCCTATTTTCCATGGCCCAAAGTTGTCCAAGTTAGGATTAAGGGGGGGTGTTAGGATTTATAATCCTCCCTTGTCCATATATAATCTATTAGATCATTTTTCCTAACTTAGGAGTCTTTTACTTGAGTTTGGTGCCACCATGATATTGGTTCCACTAGTGCCATTGGTGCCATTGGTGCCATCGGTTCCATTGATGCCATTGGTGCCATTGGCACCATCTATACCAACCACTACAGTGTGGGGACACATATAGAGGTTATATGCCACTTATTTCATGTTCATGCATTAGTTAATGTGCCTTTGAGACCAATCCCTACATTTTAGAAGCCACTTTGAGTGCCACCAGCATCCTTCTTCTGTTGGTTGTGGTAGGTAAGTAGTTATGCTAAGTTAACCTCCAGTTACATTTAGCTAGATGTATTTCACTTTAGTTAGTGCCAGTACTGCATGGATGCATGGGAGTAGGTGCCATTTCTCACCTACCTCATTAGTTTAACTAGATTGACTGATTGATAGACTGAATTAGACACGTGGAGTTAGACTAGTGAGCTCTGATAGTGATTTAAACACTTCTAGTTAGGCAGTCAGTTAGGATTGAGTTGGTATATTCGATTCCTATGCACATGATTCAAATTCTCCTTTATGTAACATTGTTGTATACTACTCGAATTAATGAATATTAATGTTGTAATTTACTGATCAATTCTTATAAGTTTTATCTGAAATTTGTCATGTTCAGTGTACATTGTTCTTACTATTCCACTGCAAAATTATACCTTTCAATTGCACTCATTTCATGTATATCAATGGTTCAATAATTAAAACACACCTCCTCTCCCTCCACCTTCGACATCTCATCCACCTCATACGCCTCCACCTTCGATGTCTCATCCACCTCCTCCTCCACCTTCATCATCATTTAGTCCTATACTTCTACTTGATCTTCCATCTGATCATATGTCATCATCATCTCCTATACTCTTGCTTGACCAACCCTTCAGTCCTACTCATCAACTCAACCATTCACCAACTCCTACTGCACCCATTTGTATTTTAGACATGCTCATATAGGGCCATACACTTCATCTTTATAGATCTATCCTTCCTCCTCTTAGAACTATTTTTCTTTGTGGTATGGGTATTGATGTCTCTGTCTCTACTGGCGCATGTGTTGATATTACTTATGGCTCTATTGGTGGAGGTGATGATGCATCTACTAACTCTAGTAGGAGAGATACTGATGATGCCTCTGTTGGCGGAGGTTGAGCATATATGTCGTAGCAGTTATTGCACTGGAGATATATTATTATTTTTTACATATTGTATCATGACTTTGATGTTATATATGTTCATATGTAATATCCCAAAATTTTTGATCTGATACTTATGGGAATAAGTTTGCATGTGATATTGCTTTGATGTTTTATTTTGTATATTGGGCATAAGACCCAATTGCACATGAGAATGATGATTTGTTTGATATATAGGGCGTGAGCCAAATGCATATGTTTTATGTATATGATTTCATGTGTTGGGCGTGGACCCTAAAGCATATAATTGATGAGA
This sequence comes from Pseudotsuga menziesii, assembly GCA_001517045.1. Classification (NCBI taxonomy): domain Eukaryota; kingdom Viridiplantae; phylum Streptophyta; class Pinopsida; order Pinales; family Pinaceae; genus Pseudotsuga; species Pseudotsuga menziesii. The sequence continues at coordinate 360,447 of LPNX011137630.1, forward strand.
TATTTGTGTTGAGCATGAGCTCTGAGGCACACGAGTATTTGATGTTTGCGTTGAGCAAGAAGCTCTAGAGCACATGAGTATTTGATGTTTGTGTTGAGCGATAGGCTCTGGAGAACTTGAGTATTTAATGTTTGTGTTAAACAAGAGGCTCTGGAGCACATGAGTATTTAATGTTTGTGTTGAGTGAGAGGCTATGGAGCACATGAGTTATGAAACCTTTGTGCTGAACATGAATCTTTGAAGCACATGAAAAGATAAGAATTGAAAGTGTTTGGCATAATCCCTGGATCATTCCAAGTTGATGTTGAGCATAAGCTCTAGAACATCGGATTTTTGGCCATTGTATCCCTAGGTGTATCCTACAAATACATCCTAGCATTAGTTTTGAGCAAGGATCTCTGAAATCGCACTAAGTTGTAACTCCCTATTTCTTAGCGTTGAGTATGGGATCTGCATAAATGCTAGGAGTTACTAAAAAATTAATATGTTGAGTGAAAACGACCTTGATAAAACATTGATCTCATCTTACTTATTTTTAAGTGCTTAAATGAAATTTTGAATTTTTGTATCTCATCAAGTACTGAAGAACTACCATGTTATACGAGGTATTCCAATATGCAAGGAGGTTTAGAGTTTCCTAACCTAGTTGACCTAACCCCTACATGAAGGCCTTAATAAGAAGTGCCTATAAGCTAAAAAGAAAAGTATCATGGGATTAGGGATCATGGTATATGACACCTAAAGTAAAAATGTTAAAAATGGTATATGCATATATAGTTATATATAATGTGAATAAAAGAGTAAGCATAAGTATTAATACTAGTAACTATGAATAATAATGAAATGATCTATGTATTATTATTTATTACTAATTTATTAATTAAATATTAAATACCTAAAAGAGTCAAAGTAGGAACTAGTCAAAGAGTTCCTACGTTAAATTAAATAAATATTAAATTCACCTAAATTAAGTAAAAAATGGTTGTTTCAAGAAAACAAATAATTCTTGATTTAACTGTCCATTTTCCTAAAGTGTGTCTATAAAGACCCATGTCAACGGAAGGTTTGAGGGATATTTTTTATTTTCCATCTATACTACCTGATTATTATTCTCAAGAGAGTTCTTGGAGAGAATTTTTCCAAAGAGGAAAATCCAATTGGTACAGAACCTGTTATCCCAGATAGTTAAGCCTTACCTTAGGAGCTCTAAGCTACTTGCATGTTGGAAACAGCTCGGGGGGATCTTGATTGAAACCAGGAATGGTTCTGGGTCATTTTTGGGTGGAACGTGGTAGTTCCCAAGTTATTCGGTTAACTAAGCAGAGGTCATAACTGTCTATGTCTTTGTTAATTCTTTGTGTTTGAGTGTGCACCACTTTCAGCCATTGAAATAGCTTCCAATTGTAGGTATGAGGTTTATTTATCTTCCTTACAGTTCATACAATTTTCTTATTAAATGAAGGGATTAAAATTTGGAATGAAAATATGAATATTATATGTGTGTTGTAGCGAGGTTATTTTGTTTACATAACCTTAAAGAGAATCTAGGTTTATTTATATTACATGTTCATACAAACCCTAGGAATAAATATTATGCAACACGAGTGTTTTGTTGGCTTAACCATGATTACCTAGTTAGGAAATATATATTTTATTTCTTACTATTGATTTTAGAACATCACATGTTATTTTATTAGCTTTCAAAACCATAGGAAAAATATGGTCTCTATTATTTTTGCATTACTTTTCCATCATTCATATTTTAAATTTAGTCTTCTCTCATGGTGTAATTTTCTAACAGAGTCTAGAGTATTTAAGTTCGTTAGAATCCGGGTTATTCTTCAAACTTAAATACAAAAGTAAAACAAAGTTTACATACATATAAACACATTTATAAAACCCACATACTAGGGGTCAAGCTTCTGAGTGGAAGAACTTCAAACTAGGATTAGATCATATTAAAAATAACTAATAAACTATCAACCAAAAGGACTAATTAAATACACAGAAGCAAAACTATCTCTATCAAAATCCAATTCTACATTTCCACTACTGGAAGATTACATATTGCAAACACGCTTATTATTATTTCACCCATCAAATCCATTATATACAACTATAACATAAACATTGTTCATAAACTTAAAACATAAATTAAATACCATTTCTATGTCGAATCATAAACAATTACAAATTATATCAATTATTATAAACCAACAACCAAGAATCAAATATATATATATATATATATATATATATAATATAAACCAATTCATTAACCAAAATATCCATTTAAAAAAACTAGGATCGAATCCTATCGGCACCATTTCCAAAACAAAAGTATACATGTTGTGTTAAACATCAGTCCAAGCGTTAAGACATCCCAGGATCGAATCCTGTAGACTTATGAAATCAAAACCATAACGCTGCATTAAAACACCAGTCCAAGCATTAGGATGACCTGAGATCAAATCCTATAGGATTTCAATATTAAAAACAAAAACCAAATCAATTACATGTCGAGAATTGAATCCTGTAGGTATCAATATTAAATGCAAGACATTATAAACGCTGCAAATTTACACAAAATTACATCAAACACTATTTTCACCAGCTGTGTATTCGCATAAGGACCGAGTCACAACTTCCAAAGCTCGCGACTGAAAACCCTAGCCTTAAACGCTTTTTAAACCTCTACATTGTCACATCTTTAAATAAACCTAAAAACCAAATGTGCATGCTGTGTATTCACCTACAGGCCAAGCCAAGATCATGGTCGTGAGGTGAAATCCCAGCCCATAACCAACATTGAATTATACCCAACAAATATAATGTCGAGAAGTAATAATTTAAACCTTGCTATCAACGCATACAGTAACGATATTAAAAAACATAGAAACCATATGTGCAAGCGATATGCCAAGATAATGGCCATAATAAGAAAACCCAGTCATGATAACAAACCATATATTCCACAAATTTAATGCATAAACAGTAAATTAACACAAGCACGAGTTACATAGTGCCATTGCAAGCAATGCCATTGTAATGCCAAATATTTCGCATCATATAAGTCCAAACACAACACCATTACATTAAAACATCAAACCATACGATTTGAAATAAAAACCAAAATCTATTTACAAAGTCAAGTCTTCATTTGGACATATATGAATCACCCAACGTCTTTACACTTGGAACTTCAAGGAACAAGTTAAATACAATCGCATCTCTTGGATGCCCAGCACCATACAAAGGCCCCAAACCAACTATCAAAGTATACTAACCAAATTTACACAGATATAACCCTCCCAAACCAGAGTGCAACACTCTGTCACACATATGCATAGAGGTAAAGGCCTATGCTTTTTGTAGGGCTTACCCATTAAATGGTTGCGTAGACAATCCAGAGATCCATCGTTAAGCCACAAGTCCGAGCCACCCCTGTCACCTACATTAGTTCGCAATGGACTAAGTAAACCTCATAAAAGCAGGAGAAACCTCTTTACCTCTCCGAATGGTCCCTCAATGGATACAAACCCCACCACTCCACCACTTGATAGTTAAAGACAAGTCAGAACTTTTAAATAAATAAATCTATAAACGAAGTACCAAATAGATAAATAGGAAGTAAGACATAACTAAACCAATATATGAAAATGTATGTTAATGGTAAACACCATCAGAGTAATAATATAACAAATCCAAGTAAATTAACCATAGCACATAACCATATCAAAAAAACATAGGAAAATACATAAAGGGGGAAGGACAACTTGAGACACTTAGATCTAGTAAACAATGATAGACAAATTCCGTAAAAGATAAGTTAATGACCATAATAAGTAGCATTTAACTAGCCTACAATTTTTATTTTTATTTTCGAATTTTGGGGACATTACATCATATCTATCTATACACTACATTTTCATGTTTCTCTTTTTGTTTATGTTTATTTATTTGTGTTGAAAATGATGATCATGGAAAGTTAATTATGTTTACGTGTATTATTAGTTATGTGTGTTAGATATTGATTTTTAAATATGTTAGTTGCAGTATATGTTACATGAATATGTGACATAATGTTTATGATGGTACGATCATGTTTATTTTTGGTTTTATGTTAATGATGGTATGATGGAATATATGATGGTGTTTATTTTATGTTTCTTAGATGCTAACAATGATAATAATGGTATAATTATGTTTATGTCGTGAAAATGACGATGATGCATTTACATTTTTGGTAAAAAATATGGTTATGTTTATGTTAGTATGATGATGTTTATGTTTATGTTTATGTTTACGATGCCATGATGATGATGTTTATGTTTGTTAGGTGTTGAAAATTATGATGATCGTATGCATATGTTCTAAAAGAACTTGTACTATTCAAAATCTCATGGGTCTTTAAATCACCAAGTTTTTATTTAGCCATCAAAAACATCACAAATTGCATTGTAAATTATGGATGGACTTGTGCCAACTCTGTGATTTATAATTGTTCTATAATTTGTCATAGTACCATGTTTATAATATTTTTATAGTTTGTTGTAGTATTATGTTTATGTAATAATTTTTTTATAGTTGGTGTTGATATTGTTCTTATCTATTTTCTATTATTTATATTTTATTGTAATTTTCTTAATAATATAGTATTATTTGTCTTAATATTACACACACACACACACATAACATGATTTTTAATAAGGAAATTAACTCTTCATCATATAATGTCGTGACATATAACTTATTTATATATTGAAATGATAAACATAAATGAATTTTGTTTAATTTATAACTCTAATAGACAAACATCATAAAAAAAAATCAAGTATCACTGTGTAATTATATTATAATATATAAATATGACATGACAAAAAAATGTAAATATGAGCATCAATATGACTTATCAATTTATCATTGAACATAATATTTTGACAATAACTGACATTACAATGAAAAATATCAAATCTCTAATTGTAAGAAAGACAAATACTTAATTAAAAGAGCACATTTTTCTCTCCATTGTAATCCTAAATGTTGCATTCTTCGAACTTATTAATTATTGTTAATCATGATGATCTTCAATATATAATATAACTTTAGTCCACATCCAAGGAACACATTTTATACCCTCTAAAAATGAATTTTAAAGATAGCTAGTGTTCAAAAAAATGCAATTAATTATTGTTGTAATAATGTTATTATTTTTAAAGGACTGTTGTATTACTTTGCTAATATTAATTTTTGCTAATTTTATTTAATAACATTAGAATATTTTTTAATTGAATAATAATTTCAAAACTATGCAAAATCTAAGAAATCAAATATTCATAAAATTTGAGTTTGTCAATGAATATATATCATTTCTAAAACATTATAGATTCATATTAGTTATATAAATTATTAGATTAACATAATATTATGTTATTACAAATTTACATTAATTAATAAAATATAAATCAATTATTTTATATAGATACATATATCAAATAATTTTAGTGAAATATACAACCATAGCTTCATTTTAGAAATCAAAACTACATACATATTTACAAACCATAAAATAAGGTCATGAATAAATATTAAGCATACATTTAATTTGTTAACTGCTTCGCATAATACATCATTATTGTCTCAACCAATTCTAAGATGGAGTTCAACCTCCTAGAAATATAGAGACTCAAAACTTCAATACAACTTAATTAATATAACATATTTACTTAAAGCCATTTTTTTTAATAAAAAATATTCCATACCTACACCTTCATCCTTAAAAGCCATATTTTTCTCTATTTTAGCCATTTAAAAAAAAATGCAAACATTATAACAAAAGTGTGATAAATTAATGCAATTATAATTAGATTAGCATTATAATTTATAACAAAAACATCATGAAATACAAACATTCAAATATTGATGGAGAAATTAGAGACCACCTTAAATTTTCTTGTAAATTGCATTGTTATCAAGGCCATAAATCAAAGCATTGCATAACACCTTATCTTTTCTTGTAGATTGTGTTGTTATAATAAGGCCATAAAATAATTCATTGTTATCAACCTCATAAATTAATTAAACATAATCTAATCATATAATAAAAAAATTTACATTAATGTAATAAAAATTCCATAAATTAATGAAACTATAATTCTTAACATTATTGATAATAAAAACATCATAAAATACAAGAATTATTGCAATATTAATAAGAAATTAGAGAACTCCTTCAAGGTTGGAAGAATATGTTAGCCTTTACTTTCAAAAAAATAAATTAAAATTGAATCATGTAAGTTGTGTTCATGGTGTTTTTATATATATACATAAGACATAATACTAGTCATTTGGAAAATGACATATAATAATTCCATAGAATCATAAATTACTTCAAAGTCATAAACCATATTTTGCATCATATTGGTTGTTTACCAACAAAAATTGTTTAAATGTCACTACATCCGTAATGATCTTTATATTTCCATCATCATAACATGAAAACAAGTAGTATAATTAGATAATCAAAGATAATAGTAACAAAATTGTATCTCAATCTGTAACTGATGAAAGAAAACATGTGCATATCAATATCCGTTGCCATGAACCACATTATCTTCCTCAGTTGGAATGCTAACACTATTGTTCTAAAAAACATGTTTAGATCTAGGGTCATGTCTTAATATGAACCACCAATCTCTGTCCAACACATTTGGGTAAAAGAACACTTGGTTGCAGTGTTTTGGGAAAACATAAGGCTCCTTAATTTCATCCCACATCTTTCTAGAGTTGATACATATCAACCCACTATCATGATATTCCTTTACATTATTCTTGTCAAATGTGTCCCTCCTCCTGCACCTAAAAATAACACACTAGAAAGATGATGTAACGAACCTCCACGGGGTCCAACCAAAAAAACTAATACGCATGCATATAAATAAATCTAGATCTAATAAAGAAGTTAAGAACACCCATTTTTTTTCTTTTTAAAATTAGTTACAAAATAGTTAAGGATATACGACATTAACGGATCATAAACTAATCCACATACATCCATTGATTTAAACTATTCCATTTTCATGCGCAACATTTAACAAATTCAAATAACTTTAAAATGAATTTTCATATCGCTAGTCGTTGTCGTTTGAGCACGAAGTCGGAGGTTGTTTTTTCATCACTACGCTATAGTTGTTGTCGCTGGATTTCCAATGATGCTGGATCCACCAGTTTTCTCTCTACCATACCCTAACGGGTACTCTCCTTCTCCTGAGACCCCCGAGCTAGATGAGGCTTACAATACCTTACTAGAAATGGAAGTACGATGCATGGCTGCTACTAGGAGGCTCTCAACGTCACTCACGTTGTAATGAACCACACTCTTCCACAGTCGCCTCATAGCCACCAAATTGGTTCGGGCTCCAAACTGTCACAGTACCGAAGAAGAAGATGATGAAGATCCCTCGTTCTTTCTTTCTTTTAGCTTTTATTAACCATTTCATTAATTCCCATGCATCCCATGCACCACTTTTAGTTAACTCTTTAGTTTATTTTAATTAATGAATTAATTAATTTTATTTACCCACCCACTTTTTAGTTATCGTTAGTTCTCTGATTCTTTTCCAATTAGTTAGGATTTCACTTTAGTTTAAGTTCTTTAATTTACTCTGTTAACTGATTTCTTAGTTTCAGTTTATTTGTCCTTATTTATTTGTTTGTTTATTTATCATTTATTTATTTGTTTATTTATTTATTTATCATTTATCATTTATCATTTATAATTTAATTTATTTATTATTTACTTAAATATCTTTATGATAATTTATTATTTCCTGTAGTTAAAATAGATGTTGATTACCACCACAATCTCATCGCAACCAGAATTATCAAGGTGTTATATTCCCAACATGCCCTTTCGATAATTATCACAGTTGGGGAGTTGGTTATGATGACTGAGCCAATGTTACCTCGGTTTGCCTACCTTAGGAAGAGCCAGGTGGTTCCTGGGGGAAAAGGTCGAATCATTATTGCGCGTCCCACAGTAATAATCTTCGTGAGTGACCTAATCGTGGCCTAAACTCATGGCACATGCATCTGATGAAATGGAGTTTTCCTCACTCTATTTAAAAATCATCGTGTTGTTCAATTTGATATCCTTACTGGTATAATTTTTTAGCCCCACCACCTGATGTGGATCGATTGGCAATCAAAATCCCATCATTTACGCATAAAACATCATGTGCATGAAATCTTATAAAAAAGATTTCAAACATAATATACATATCAAATTGACATTAATTGTCGAAGGTTCTCAACTCATCCAGAGTCCATGCACTTCATACCTCATATGCATCAAACATATCACAATTAAATTATATCATAAACAAGATTGATATCACTTTCCATAGTCGTCAACTCAGCTAGAGTCTTTGCATACTATTTTTTTCTTGTGGTTCATGTACCTTCCTTTCTTGTTGCACTCGAGAAAACATCAAAGTACATGCTACATAACTTTTGTCAATAAAACATTATGCAACTTTTAATCCTTGCTGATACTTCACATGATTCTTTATTTTACAATCATAATATCAATGCATTTACCATTTGACCAAATTTCAACATCATTCTCATAGTCATAATTTACTCATCAATATGTTAGATAATTTTCCTTAGGTCATATGCCATCAATAATTCATTGCTTCACACATGTCTAGTTCATCTAAAACTGGATGCCCTCAAAAATAATTCTACACAAAGTTTTTAGATCTCAAATAAATAAATAGTCAGGTCATTCATCATAGAATTCCCTAAAATAAAAGTTATTCTTATCTCAAGAGTCAGGGTAAAAATAGGGTATTGCATATAACCCCACTTCAAGAAACTTCATCCTGAAGTTATAGAATAAGTATGGACATTCTCTTCATATTTCCAAAACATCCTCCGAGGTTGCAGCTATTGGGACTATATATATTCTTGATATTTTAGATCCTCATACATGAATCAGCCGATGCTAGTTTACCAAAAGACATCAACCATGTTAACTTAGTATCGATTCTTCATTTCTATCTATACATAATGATTTCATTCAATTACTTTTCCTATCCCTACATGGGAATTACATACTCCCCCTCTTTAGGAAACTTTGTCTCGAAGCTAATCTTATTGTATATTCAATGCTAGTTTCAATTTTTTTTCACATTCAAGTCTTTTTCTCATTCTATTATATTTTCATCAAATGATCGTTCCCATAAGCACTAGCTATGCTACATCATTGACTTTATGTTCCAAACAATAATGTTTCAACACATTTTATTAGATACCAATTTCAAGTCATGTAAATCTAGTAATACTTTCAATAATTTATAATACTGACATAGATTTTCAATACCTCTTAGTCTCTCTTGAGCATTTGTGGTACCCAAATTAACTACAAGGTATATTGTATGTATAATCAATCAAATTTTTCCACATCCAAAGGTAAGTAATAATTCAAATCTATTTGGATATTCTCTCTTCCTCGGAGAGAAGGTATACAATCCTCAATAGATTGGTAGTTACAATTATGAATTTATAAATCAATAACATCTGTTATATAGTCAACTAAAAATGCCTAAGTTATTCATCACTTTCAAGGCTTCTCCCAAACTCAAATATATTAATAAAGTTGACTCTCAAATTAGATACGATTCCAACATGTTGGTATTTAGTGACTTAGACAATGGTATTAAATTTAATTTCCTGTCACTTATTTAGTATTGGTATTCCCAAGTCAAGGATATCATCATTTCTTTACCATATTTTATCATTTCCATGGTAATAGGCCCACTTCGACATACTTCCACAGTGACATCATGTGTGCCTCAATAGTCTCATCGAGTCATGTCTTGTGGACTAGTCATTGTTAATATCCGCCATCTCAAGTGGTTATCCTAAATGCATTCATCTTGTCACGTGGATAGTCTCCATACTTTGTTTGAGAAAATTATCTTCAGCCGACCCCTTTCGACAAGCTTGTCGAGTTTCATTTACCCATTGCCATATCATCATTGAACATTCTCTGAAATGCTCCAATAATATTTCCAATATATTATTTATTTCATGCAATTGGATATCATTAGCATCCACTTATATTTTCAAAACCATTTGTTGATTTACCTCATGTACCGCTTTTCCATTTACCAAATTCGACGAAGTTTTTGTATCCATGCACACATGAATGCTTCACTAACAATTTTGATGCTAGAATTTTATTCACATATTTTTTTTTAACTAGGGTAATCAGAAACATGTTTCAAATTTGAATCCTTTAGAGCACTTCAAAGGCCATTTTAGCCATCATAAAAGGCCACAAGGAATTTTACCATGAAAAAAAAATTACTTTCATTTCCAGCTCATCAATAATGAAATTGAGTAAGGATAGGTAAATTTGCAACAGAAGGGAAGCTACAAAATTTTCCCGTCAAGGGGTTATCAATGATTCAGTGTACTTTGGGAGATTCAAGACTTAGAGTCTTCCCAAGTGCCCTAGAATAGTCAGATCATGGATGAGTATCTCGGTACCAATGGGTGTGGACCACGGTGGGCCATTGGGTTGCCTAGTGCCAAGTTCAAATCAATGAGTTAGGACTGTGACTCGGGATTCGATGTTCACTTTCAAAGAATTTAATGGCATTGGAATGCATTACTGATTAACCAACTTCATTAAATCTTGGTATGAGAGGATGCCAGCTGCCAACTTGGTTTTCCATCTTCCATCTTCTTGTTCACTGAGTCACGTGATCTCACAACTTACAAGTCACTTGAGTATTTGAGTATATCATGTGAAATTAAATGCTCATATGAGTCATATCTATGGATTACGAATTGATTTGATAACCGTCCATTGTTAAGGATCCATAAGGAAAAATAATGGTGGTGTTTTTAGGGTTACAACTTACAAGTTGTAATTTACAATACATTGAGAAATATTTTTTGGATTTGAACCTAACCTGGTCCAATGGGTCTGTAAATTTCCAGACCAGGGTTTCACCTAGTTCCATACACTTCTATTATGACCACCACAGGATTGAGATGGCAGATATTTTGTAGCAGGCTAGCAACATGTTTCCCTTTGTTCATGTTCATGAATCATATACTATACTACTTAGTCTAGGATTCCTAGATTTATTCCAATTTCTATTCGTTTATTATGGTCAGGATCATTTGAATCAACACTCCCAGTCTCCCACGGTCCACCTAGGCCACTTAGTCTACCCATCTCATCGGAGGAAAGGGGTTAGGAAGCAGATACAAAGGAAACTGGAATGGAGGTCCAACAAGAGAGAAGGGTTGTACAATATGCATATAATAAACTCTAAAATAAAAGAAAGAATTTTTCATATACCTAACTGGAGATTATCATTACTTAATTTGTCAGGATTCTTATGCAGTAACTATTTTTCTTGAGATGATTATGAGGGATGGATTTGTCAAAAATGGCTATGATTTGGAGAGGCTTGTTCCCATCATTATACCATTAGTGGGTTTCTCATAGAAATATCACTATTACGTCTCCCCTCCTCACTCACCTCACCTTTTGACTTGATTCCTCTTCTTCTTCTTCCTCTTCCTCCTTTGGGCTCTTTGATCTGCGCCTTGAGCTCCCTTGAAATGAAGAATGATCTCTGAAAGTATCTAAACACCTCTGAAAAACAATACCCAGTCTTCTCTAACATGCATAGATATATTTATGTTAGGTCGAATCAATTATAAAATGATTTGTTTTTGTAATCATGTGAAATACATAAACATGTATTCTCCTACCTCGGGAAATGTAAACCAGCTAGGGAGCGTCGGGATATTGGGGAATTGAGAAGTTGTTTCTTTCAATCGTATTTTTGTAGAAGGAAATGGTTGTGCACTCTAATTCCTCATTTTCTTCTGTAGTGGACAACTCGAAGGTTCCACCTTCGTCACAGGTAGGAGCAAGAGAAACAAAGGTAGAACATTGGGTAGGATGGATTGAGCTTCCATGAACTTAAAGAGATTGGAGAAGTCTGTGGGAGAAAAAAAATTATCCTGGGTTTATGAGTATATGACAGCCAGAGGTCGGGACTCAGACTCTCAATTCTCCAATTCCATGATTCAATGTCTCCCTAATTTCAATTTCCTCTAGAATATTTTGCAGAGCTAAGCTGTCGATTTGGTTGTCATCAATTTACAAGCATGTACAACATTTTTCAATTGTGTAAAATTTTATATGTGGAGAAAATTTAAATGTGTTGCTTATTGGAGTGCCCTCTAGTGTTATAAATATAAGGGTTTAAAATTTCTCCATCCAAAATATTGTTTGAAATTTGTAATGTATTATGTGACCGCGCTTCTGCCCAACTAAGTCTCGAATACTCAATAGATGTAACCTTAAAAAAACCATTATTTAAATGAAATCAGAACCAAAATAATGTATATTTTTCATAGTCTTGGACCACAACTTCATTTGGGAAAAGGAACATGAAGAAAGAGTCTAGTAATTGAGTTCCAAATATGTCAATGCTCTTTACCTATCGTGAATTGTAAACATTAGGTTGAAATAAAGAAAAATATTTGAATACAAGTGTTTGAATTATTCCAATTTCCATAATGAAATCGAAAGGTTGAAAGGATAAAATATTTAACAACCGACACTATAAATGTTGTAGTCTCTGACCCCTTCGTTTTCCTATCATCCTTCTAATAATGGAAACAAGAAGTACACATTGTCTACCAATATATCTAAACAAGGTAATCCCTCAATGGGCGTTCATGAATGAGGGACTGGGAGTGCAATGAGCTAGCAAAGAACATGATTTCAACAACCTTGTTGTCGCAAACCTCCCAAATGCGTGTTTATGATTTGTCTTCCTTGTTGGATATGGTAGACACTAGACACCCAACTTGTAGTGATATTTGTTGGATAATTTTAATTTCTTCCTTATAGTGGACTAATAAATACTTAACCTTTCCGATAGGGCTGATAAAATTAATATAGACTGGAGAGACTATCCATAATCCATGTAAAATTGGGTCTTTTGTTTGAATTGGGTGATAAAATCGATATACATTGGAGGGACTATCCATAATCCACCTAAAATTGGGGCTTTTGTTAGATCACTTTGAATTGAGCATCTGGGGAGGACATCATTCAATTCTAAAAATAGCTATTGAATTTAGGGTTGATAAAAAAAGTTGTTGCGTGAAAGCATTAGGTACTATTACATCCTAGGGTTTTTCTTTTAGGTAGGCCCAATCGCACTTGACCAATAGAGCTGCCATCGAGCATAATCAATATTCCATTCAAAGGTACTTCCAAATTCCAATGCCTTACTATTGTGACTATTCTCAATGATTATTCCTTTGGGGTATGCACTTATTGCTTCAAAATGATTTTCTTTTCATTTCCAATTTCCAACAACTTTGTGTACATTTGAAATTGACCATAAACTATAAATTATACTAGACAAAAAAATAATTAAAAAAAGGTTTACCTTTGAATATGAAAATAATCAAAGAGATGAACTACTAAAACAAAAACATTTTTTTACCATAATTGACCTGATTTACATTGTTCAAAATTATGCCTGTCTTCAATTATTGCAGTGTTCTTTAATGAAATCCAGGTTGAATTTTATTATATAAATATTAGATAACAATACAATATTAAGTTGTAGTAGATTAATCTTAAAGTTTTATTTTTTATTAGAATTATGCCTTTTAGGTATACTAGAGTAAATGATATATGAAAATTTAGGTTACTTTCTTACATTAAATATTTCCTAGGTTATGGCCAATAACTCAACAATTATTAAAAAATTCCCTTAAATTATTCTTTGATATAAAAATTTGTAGTATTTGTAGGTTAGAATTAGATATCACATTTAGTTCTATAGTTTATAAAAAATAGGTTAAGTCATTCACAATTTATTCATTAAGAAAAATATTTGATATTAATAAATTTAATTTAGATTTTTATTCTATTCTAAGTTTAGAATCATTGTAGAAATTTAGGGAGTTTGTTTTAATCGCAACTTAGACTTCCTTATTATCTAGCTTAACATTTTTAGGGTTTGGTTTTGGTCTTAGTTATATAGTCGTCATTATCAATTTCCTAGTTTTCTCTTGAAATGTGTTATTAAAGATATATTAATAAATATTTATCTATTACTCAACTCAACTCATTGTCATGATGATGAACCTTGATAAAGGTCTGTAATGTCGACATATCAAATGGAGTCTATGATTACCTTGGATACTACTCGTCAAACCTATCAGCCTAGAATTTAAGAGAAGAGATTGTAAATATGTTTTTTTGTCAAAATGACATTTTTAATCATGTAAGGTTCATAAAGAGATTACAATATATAATAGTCCTTGGTTTTTGTCTAACCTTTTCACATAAATATAGGATGGAATTTTGAAAAGATAACTGTGGAATCCCTCTCAAACTCCTTCTCGTGTGAGATCTAGATACTAATAATATCCACATTGAAGTTTGAAGGATACTTTTTCAATGTGTTTGAATAATAATTATATACACTAATATTTTAAAAGAGAAATGAGAATCCCTATCAATCTCTCTCAATTGACATCTAGATGTTAGTAGACTCAAGACTAAAGTTTGAAGGATAAATTTTTAAGTGTTCTAATACTTAGGTTTATTATGGTGAAGACGATGCTTAGGGATTAGGTGGAGTTTGAAATTGAATGCCTAGTTACTCATGAACTGAGTCCATATGGACAAACATATAAATTATCTTTGTGATGGTATTTGTAATGATTTTTTTCATTAATGGAAATGTGGATTGGAAAAAACTTATGTCTTTAGTTAGAAAGATAATAGGACAATGATTTTAATAGCATGTAGAAAAGTTCATTTCAAAACACGTAAGGTAAAATGTCATGGAAAAGTTATTCTTCTAAGTTTTTTAATTTTATGTTGTTTCTTTAAACCATTGGTTATGGTAATGATCAAGTGGTCACAACAAGGATAAACAATTTTAATTCTCATAGGGATGTACAATGATAGAAGTACACTAGTTTTAGGTGGATACGTTAGCACTACACAAAAATCATCATTTTAGTTTTTGCTATTAATGTTAGGGGTATGATGCCTGATCTCTTTTGGACTTGTAACATAATACTTCTAGTAGTGGAGCTCCTCTCAAAACAATTCTAGACACAAATAATCTTTAGTACCCCATGAGGCTACTTTCATCACCAATTCCATATTATGCATTCAGATAAGGTTGCTAACCATAGTTCTCAACTACTCTAATCACGTTAGCATGATAGGAATCAAACATTTCCCCTCACAAAATAAATGGACCAAAGAAAAATGCAATACAGAAAACCAATACTTATAACAGTTATTGATATGTTCACATTAACAAAACAAGTGCACCAATCTCTTTCTAAATGGGAATTTTCCCATTCTCATCTTCCATCAATGGTGAATGTTATTCACTCTCAACCTTTATTTTAGTCTCTCCTTCTCTATACCAACTCTTGAGTAATCCCCCATAAAAATAATTTGGACGTGATAAATCATCATGTACATGGTTTACCTCACTAATTCCATGTAAATGTTGAATCACTTGGGATTTCTTCTTATTGTCATTTTTTTTCTATACATTGTTTCTAATAAGTAATGAAATATTGTTGTACACTTACATTTTCAAATGAAAAGAATGGTTTATTTTTACATTTCAACATTGAAGGGTTCAATTTCTCACAACCCTTCAAAGTGAAATGGGACCCTTCCCTTCAGATTTGATCCCTAGTCGATAACTAGGGATTGGGCTGGTACTCGCATGACATAGGGTCCAGGGATCCAATCCCGCTATGGCCACTATAACCCTATGTGCATCCACATGGCCCAAACCATGGCACATGGGAAAGTTTGGGGTATTCGAACATGAGACCTTCGATTTACAACCATTTACAATATTTCAACTTTACCACTTGCTCTGCCACCCACAGACTGTAAGTTTATTCATATAATAGTCATCATAAAAGAATAAAATATAATAGTAAGTTACTATCCAAAGTGCACATATCTCTCCATGCAACAAAATATTAGTATACCAAATCCTTATACATTATATTTTAATAATCGGATCCGTAGCTAAGCATTTAGTTACCTCTACTTGTAGTTGTCATTCCTTGAATTGTATTTTAAGCAAAAAAATCATGTTTTACTTTGTTTATAAGTTTGATGACATCTTGTACCTTCAAAACTACCACTAGATTTACTATGTCATGTTTCGTCATGCACATGTACTTATAATCTCCGAGCAATTTATAAACTTGCAATCTTCTTTTCATTATGTGTTTGAAAATATCATAAGCTTTATGTTTTATTTGTATGCTTCATTTATGATTTAGGATGCAAATGTTTATGTGATCATAAATGTAGTGATAAGCAGTTACCACCAAAAATACTTAAATTCATGTATCCCCATTTATTATTTAATTTTGAGAACTATTGAGGAACTTTTAAAAGTTAGGTCAACAATCCTTATCATAAAATGTTTTGAGTCTCAATTCATTAAAAGAGCATAATATAATATTCGAAACTGCATAGATAACTTTATTTAATCCTTGGTAAATAACTTGATTTTCATCAACCTTGTCACTTTCATATAGTCTTATCCATAATTTTTACTTATAATTTTTTCCAACCTAAGAGTATGGCTTGTCTTATGATGTTATTAGTTTTGTAGACTATTTTGTACAACCAAACACTTTTTGTAAGCTCTAATTTTGGATGTAACTATTATATGGAGAAAATATAATTACAAAAAAGACATATATATTTAAATTTATCTTATATTAATACCATAGTCACCTTTGAATATTTATGCAACACAATTTCAACCATAACCTTAAGGTTAAACACTTTAATTATTAACATAAATTTTAGTTACCAAAAGTACTTCCATATAAGATACTAAATTTTCTTTCTTCAAAGTAATTTGTGAACCAACTAAATGTGAGACTACTATATTTCATTTATGAAGGCCCTCACCTATAAAAGCTTTAATAATTCATTATTCATAGGTGGTTATTCATACAAATTCTTATATACTCTTCAACAACTTATTTAAAGGTAACTACAAAATATAAAATTATTTATCTTTTAAGACACTAATCTTACTTTCCTATATTCGTTTCTAGAGCTCATTTTCATATTATAAGATTTTTATAACATAATATTTATGCATTTAGGAATTTACATATTGCATTAAGAGTATATATATATATATATAGTTAACATTAACCATATATATATAATCTATTTGGTTAACTATGCCATCAAATCGTTTAAATGCACACTAGTCACAACTCGACAAAACGTAATATAATTAATATATTCCCATGTATGAAAAATAGCTCGTTAAGTACAATCATTTTACTAAAGCATTTAGTAATTCTGTCAAATTAAAAAGTAAAAGGTGCATCTCCTATTCAAGACATCAATGAATCCATTGGTATGTCATTTATAAAAACATTTAATAGGAAATGCATGTAATCAAGATCCATCAGTCACATTTAGAATTGCTAGAACGAGTACTTACAACCGCTTATAACTTAGTCGTTGGTTTCACCTATAAAGCATCAACTACACCATTCCAGATGAGTTAAGCACCAATTCATCATCATTTACAACTTCCATAATGTTTTTTTATATGATGACCTTCCCTTATGTTGTTGTCAATCCTTGCAGAACACTCAACATATGTTAAATAAATTGTTTGAAACAAGTTAACAAATGTTTTTAAGTACAATATTACTAATAATTCAAGAAAAAAATCATATTGATTACTTTTCTATTCAACTGATTCATCCATTTGCAACTTTTCCATCAATGTTTTATGCTCTTCTACACTTAGATTGCAAAGAATCTTATCAAGCTTCCTCATTTTCTTGATTCTGCATGACACACATTAACCAATACATATTAGATAACTTACATATAATTAAAAAATATAGATATAATATAGAAATTACAAAGATCTTTCCTTCTTTTCATTTTTAGATGTGATCTCATCATACTAATCAGAATTATTCATCATTGAACTATTATTCCTCATTTTCTATTAATAAACAATCTATACTATTAAATATATTATACAAATAAATTACATAACTTACAAATAAAAAGGCAGTCTACCATATTCATGCACTTCAAGAATTAAAAGGCCTTGGTGCGTCTACATCATGAATAAACTAACACATCAAATAGGGGGGAAAAATAAATTAATCATATGACATACGCCTTTTTTGGTGTGATATATATATAATATAAAGCTTTAGTGATTACCAGTGTGCTTATATTCCAAATGCAGATCCGATGTGTTATACAAAAACGACCACATTGAAAACTGCAAAAATGTTTTTTGAAGAAAAAATTAAAAAATGATAGGGCCAACAAGGTTTTAGATTTATCGCAATAAGTGGTCCCATTGCACCTAATGCCTTATATATAAAACCACAAACACATTAAATCTAAAATTCCTAAAAATAAAAATCCTAATTGTGAAATAATAAACGTAGTTAAACCATAATGTGAAATTTTGCAGCAACATAAAATGAAAGGAAGCAACAACAAAATAAGGGTTCAAGTGTTGAAGGTAACTATGAAATCTTTATTTTTTTAAATTTTTTTTAAATCTTAATATAAAATAAATAAATCATGCATTGGGATCAATAGTAATAATTTACATACTTGAAGTTTCTACTATGCAAGGTTTTGTGTGATCCACCATACCTTGCTAATTTTGATCTTTAGAATAATCTGGTTGCTCCAAACTCCTACAGTAGAAAGTGTACCTTGAAAAAATATCCTCTCGATATTTCGACAAAATAATGAAATTGTGTTTAGATTTTTTTCTATAATATACTTTATGAAATTAGTTTTTTGAAAAATAAATTCTCACTCGTTTTTTAGTTTATGGGAAAAATAATCATGGTTCCTTTTATTTTTTATTTTCTGGGCATCAGTGCGCTTGTGTATCCAAGTGCATCGATGCAACTTAATAGACATTGCACCATTTATATATATAGCTTACTTTTTTGCAAAAAAAAATGTGCACAAGGAAGATATACATGTACCAATGCATTATAAAAAAAACAAATTTGTATAACGCACTGGATTGGCGTACACATAAAAAATAAAAATTAAGAACTATCATTTGCTAGTGCATATGATAAATATGATTGCACTGATGTGCTTATGAATGTTAAACATACCAATGTCAATCACATTGAAACATGCAAAATTAAATATCTGATACAAAATATAGCAGGTATTTTCTTTTGCGAACAATTTTCTAGATGTTTCACAATGGTGCATATGTGTTTTAGATGCCTTGGTGCATTTTGTTATGCATAATGCACCAGTAAAGTTGTATTTTCAAGGTGCACCGAAGTACTAATTAGAAATCCTTATGATTGTATGTTTGAACTTAAAATGATATATGTATCTCAAATGTTCTTTTTGGATTCATCCATCTCAATTAGAATACTCCATAGTTTACATATGCTGCTTAAGCTCACCTTATTCTTAAAAAATGGTTGTAAGAATATTTTGGAAGTAAGATTATGATATGGTTCTCAATCTTTATTTTAGGTTTGTGGACACGTATTGACTGTTTATTTGGATCAAATGCGTGGAGAACATTTTAGAGTATCAAATGGTCAATTCTTCAAATTCTAGCTCATTCCATATTGTTTAGAGTTCATAGAGTTCTCCTTATCCATCTCCAATAAGTTTATATTTTATTTATATTTTGTTTATCTATTTGAATTTATGTTATTTATCCATGTGAATTTGAATAAAAATGTGTTCAATTTAGCAGGATTTGGATTTAGGATCGAGTTCGGATGCACAAGATATTCCACTAGTTGCAAAATTCCCTAAGCTCTTACAAGGAGAAATATACCACAAACAGTTGGTAGATTAAAATGGATAGTTGCTTTACCCTGCCATTTTTAGCATGCCATCTTCTAGCCACAATCCAGGGTCATCGATGGTAATTCATCATGACCTGGATCTCTTTTATGACACCTCAATAGTATGTGATTGCTCAAAATGTCAAGGCTTGAAGGAGAACCCTCAACATGACAAACTCAACCATTATAGTAATGATCGATTACCCAATTTTGATGGTCTAATACCTCTTATTGCAGTAAAAAATCCAATAGGTAATATAGAAAAGACATGTATGAACACTTTCCTATGCTCATTTGTTTAAAATTTGTAATCCAAAACAACTATGTTTCATCCTAATTTGACCAACCCCTCTGCTTTTGCCGAGTCAACTAAAATTTCTATTGATCCAAAGTATGATATCAATAGAACCCAAAACAACTCTACTAGGAGATCCAAAAAGTTGCATGAATTGAGAGAAAATTTGTCTAAGTACACCCCAAGGTGGATCCAAATTGTTGGAGAGGAGCGATGGCTTCTCTCTTCCTGTGCATTTTCAAATACTGAACTTTTTACAACCACACTTTGTATGGTGATTGATCGTCTTCTCTTCTTGTGCCCGATTTTGGAACCAAATTATTATTTTTGTGGTAATAATTTTATGACTTCCAAGTCTAAGATATATCCTACAAATATTGGGTTGTTTATGCTTTCACATGTATTGGTTCCTCCCAAACAGTCAGTAGCACTTATGTCATTTTACGGTCCTATTTATTGTTGTTCCAATTAGTTAAATATTGTTAAATACAAACATAGTATTTCCATGTACAGTATGTGCATTTGGGATCATCTAGAAGAAGGTTGCTTTGGTCTTGATATATACATATATTTTTTCTAGTTTAATATAAATTCGATCCTTACAAAAAAAGAAACTTAACCTTCTCAATCATTTTACAATTTTTATAAACTTAACATTAAGATGTATAAAATCAAGATTATGATAATAAAACCTAAGAAAAAAAAATCATCTTATTTTCTATGGTGGTAACACCTTACATATGCATCAATTTAAATTTCCATTTAAAATAGAAGGATATTCATGAAATCATTAATAAAAGGAACATGTATACTACAAGGATTTTATAAATCCTAAATTTAATTATCAAAACTATTTTTCCAATTTTATGTGCATAAAGAAAAAAAATTAATATTGTCAAAAATAGAACCAATGAGACTCATGTTGGTCGCTATGGGCAGACCCGGGTTTACTATTATGTACCAACAACACCCCTAGCTCACTGGCCCTTTCGGTAACAGACCACAGAGCGGCCTGAAGTCTCACCCGAAGTGATTCTAATGGGTTGGCCAAAGAATCAAGTGTCTTTAACCAGGTTCTGTCGCATCCTGTGCGCGTTTCACAGCTTCTCTGAGCCCGCGAGGTCTCTCTCTCCACGACGCACAGCTTCCTCTTCCTCGCGATGACTCTAGCCCTTATCACAACGCCGCGGCCTGGGCAACACGTAACTCTCTCCTATGCTAGATGCTTAACCACAGCGCACCACAACTCCTCTGATGGTGCAATATCGCTTCCCTGCGATATCCTACCGCTGCGGCTTAGCGTATTTAGTGCTACTGGTGTCTGACTGACAGGACTCAACATATAAGGCTATGCAACATTACGACTCTTAACTGTCTTGAGTGAAACATAGACAAACTCTTATACATAATACTTAAAGACTTCAACTTGTATTTATCCTCCTATACTGCCGTGAACTGAATAACACATACATACATTTAACTGTAAGCAAAATCCATGTAAAGAGTGATAGATATAACAAGCAACCACAATCACATGAATCAATCACATAACATGCTAGTTTTACGTGGTTCACTCCCAGGATGGAAGCTACGTCCACAAAACTGTGTTTCTATATTATAACTCAGGGGAAGTAAACACAGTTCTGCTGCACCGCATATGCAGCTCGAGATCTTCTGGGTAACTATGCACACAGCCTGGAGCCCTTCTCTCTTAGATCCCTTTTCTATCTCTATATTGCTTCTCTACAATATCTTCTTCCCTCTCTATGAATCCCTGTGGATTGTTACATACAGGCTCAATGAGCCAGCTACTGGTTTCAGTAAGATAACTACAGCTAATAACAGAACCAGAGCTCAGCTCCTATAATACAACTATCTAACAATATCTACTTGTCTAACTGCCCAACCAACCCCTTTTCAATACAAAATACATCCCTTTATAGGCGGCCCGAAGGTCTCGCCATTACAACACTATGGGCCTGTCCCTACAGTAACCCAAAAACCCTAACTAGTGACAGTCAGCATATCTGTACTTGGAGTAGCCGCTTTCCGTCACACCATTGCTCTCTGCAGTCTTCCATGCTTCCCGACGCTGACCATGGGTATTGTGCACCACTTCCCATCTTCTGTCCTTCGTCTTCAATACCTCAGCCTCGTCGCTCATTTTCCTTTATGAGGGTAGCTGAGCCCTCCTGTCTTCGCTGCTGCCTTCAATGCAGTGGGTGACCTCTCTCTTCTCGGCCGCTCAGGTACTGTCGTCTTCTTTGACTTCTTTGTCCCAACAGTCATGGTTTCCATCTCTAATCTGCAGCTAGAAACATGCTACGGTGTCGTAGCTTTACCTTATCTCTTCATCTTCACCAAAACTGTCTATCCGCCAAAATCGCAACTTCTCCTGTAGCTGCGGGACCCTGCTCCGATAGTCCCCTAACACTTACTTGTGGCTCGTCCCCCAGCCACTACCAGCGGGCTTCTCCTGCTGTAGCTTCTCCTTGGCTTCCTACGAAGTCCATTGAAACTTGTCCCGAAGTCCTGCGACTTCATTCTGCATGGCCTCGACACGCTCCTGTGCCGAGTCACTGGCATAGCTTGACTAATACTAGAGTCTTTCTTTTTACTTAGTTCGTAGGTCTCTCATATTTTTTCGTAGGCTCCCTTAAGGACCCTAAGCTTCCGAGAAGCCTTCCCCAGATATCCTTTCTTCTTTATCTGGGTTAGAACTCATGCTATGAGGAAGATATAAATATGTATCTTCCAGCCTTCTCGAAACATTTCATTCAGTCTGGATCCTTTCATACGAAAGCGATACAAACCATGAATTATATTCTGAGAACAAGCCTTTGTCTGCACTTTGGAGTTCTGCTGGTTTGATTTGCTTCCCTATTTCACTTTTCTTCTCAGCAAATCGCTCCAGGTAGTCATGATGCCTATGATCTATAGATTGTCATTTCTTTGCCTCGACAATCTCTTGTTCTTCTCTTAGTTGATCAGTTAGGTCAGCTGCCTTCTCCCGTTGCCTTCTTTTTCTCATTTTTACTTTCTTCCTGGCGGGATATTTCTTCTCATCATTCTTCTGCTCTGCTTTCTTATCTTCAGTGATCGGCTCGTCTTTCTTCTTCTCTTCAACAGAGACTTTGATGACATCTTCTACATCCTGCACTTGACTCCTCATCCTTGGCAACTGTCTGGTCTATGATGAACTTGGCTGGACACCCTTAGGCGGCGGCGTCATAACAGCTGTAAGACCACCACGTTCGAACCTTTCCAAAATCGCTTCTGTAGGTTCCTCCTCGGACAGAACCCACTCGATGGAATACCCTGGATGGGAAATGGCTATAAATTATGGAAATCACAGCACTCTGTAACGGAATTAGCTCTGCACAGGGAAAACTTAACACTACACTCTATAGCTTTCGGCTCTTTGCAAATGTAACCCATCTGAATGAATAATTTATGCTTTTATGCCGAAGGAAATAATCTCGGATGCAACGGTCATCTAGGCTAAACCCGTCGGTCGTATTAATTGCATGGACGAGACCACACCTGTCAGCTCGATCCTCATTAATTACGGAAATCCAATCTAATTTCCCTCGAAATGTGTGTGCAAGTTGCCGGTCTCGTCGAAGATTTGCCAAATCTGGATAATTGATTATGCTGTTGCCAAATCTACGGTAAGGTATACCATTCATTTCTTCATTAACTGCCTGTTAGAAGGCGAATTGACTAGCCCTCTGTCTCATTGCAAACTGGGTATGTGGCACGAAGGAACATCGTGTTGCTGCGATGCCGCACCGCATCACCTGCTCAAACAAACTTAAGCGCTTTTTTTTTCTTTTTTTCTCTTCGCAAGCCGCTTATGGCTTGCGCAAAATGAACCTTCCTCATGCGATTCCTTATACTTAGAATACCTATCGGTGTAGACTAATTCCCGGTGCGATGCCTCCTTTCAACTACACTGGACATCTGCACGGATATAAGCTGTCTAAGCTAGGGCTGAGAGGTGGAGTGGCTGTCACTATAGAGCTTAAGCCTACTGCCATTAATCAATGTGGGAAGAAGCTCCCCATTCAGTTTGCTGAGCTGAACGGCACCTCCCTCTGTAACTTGTTGTATCTGATATGGCCCCAACCAATGCGTATTGAACTTCCCTGGAAACTTAATAAACTTACTGTCATAGAGGAGTACTAGGTCTCCGATCTGAAGGGTCTTACTCTTAATGTGTCTATCATGCCAAGCTTTTTCTCGTGCCTTCTGCACTTTCTGATGGAATCCGGCGAGGAATCTGTCTTCTTCTAAGGCAAGCAGCTACGCTAGCCTTTCATGCACCGTGTCTGTATCATCCATCCTGGTGATCGGAGCAATTCTTAAACTGGGAAGAATATACTCCATAGGCATAACAGCCTCCTATGCATACACCAAGCTGAAAGGTGTGTGTCCTGTAAGTTTCTTGCATGTAGTCCTATATGCCCATAATACAGCGTTAACTCTGAGGTCCTAATCATTCCTTTGGCTGTTGCATATCTTTGTAAGAGCATTTTCTAAAATCTTGTTAAAGGCCTCCACCGTACCATTAGCTTGTGGGTGGTAGGGAGTGCTCTTATGGTGCTGTATCTAGAATTCTTCCGTCAAGGCCTCAATGGTGCGGTTCAAGAAATGTGTGCCTTGATCGCTCATCAAAATTACTGGGCATCCAAATCTACTGATGATGTTTTCAAAAAGGAACTGTGCGGTTGTAGTAGCATCACAATTTCTTACTACTTTGGCCTCTGCCCACCTGGTGAGGTACTATGTTCCAGTGATGATATATCTCACACCAGTTCATTTTCTTGGTGGGTTGATAGGACCCACAAAGTCTATAGCCCACTTGTTAAATGCGCACAGCGTAATCTGTGGTCGCGGCAGCATTTCATCTCGTCGTGAAGGTTTTCCTACCCTCTGGCAGATATCGCAGCATCTGCAAAAGTCCTTAGCATCTTTGTGCAACGTAGGCCACCATAATCCTGCAGCTAGGATTTTCTGCGCAGTCGGCTTTCCTGCGAAATGACCTCCTGTGGTACTTGAATGTGCCTCTCTGATAATAGCCTCTTTTTCATGCGGCATCACACATCTATGCAGGAATTCATATGGACCTAACTTGTATAACTGTCCTGCAATCAAGGTGAAGTCTGCTGCTTTAACAACCAACTGCTTCTTTTGATGCTTAGTAAACTCAACAGGTGCGTATCCTGTAGTGAGGAAGTGAATGATGTCAGCATAGTACTCATCTGTGATCTGGATAGAAAACAACTGCGCATTTGGAAAATTGTCTTCTAGATTACTTGGCTCTTCTCCTGAGTCTATCCACGATAGGTGATCAGTTCCGGCGTTCAATTTGCCTGGTTTGACAATGATTTCAAAATCATACTCCTGAAATAAGAGTAACCATCTACAGATTCTTCCCCCTAACACTGGCTTATTGACTAGATACTTCAATGTGGAATGGTCAGTAAACATCTTGAACGAGGCACCCAACAGGTAGTGCCTGAACTTCTGTAGAGCGTACACCATAGCTAAGCCTTCTCTTTCTATCGTGGTGTAGTTCTTTTCTGCTGTTGATAACTTTCGGCTAGAGTATGCGATAGGATGATCGATATCCCCTTCTCTTGGTTGCATTAAAACAACCCCTAGTGTGATGCCAGATGCATCCACATGTACATGAAACCGCTTAGTCCAGTTTGGAAATACTAAGATGGGTGCTGTAACCATCTTCTCTTTAAGTGTGTCTAGGCTTTGCTAGCATTCCTCATTCCATAGGAATTTTGTATCTTTCTTTAACAGTTTTTCCATCGGTGCTGTAATCTTTGCGTAGCCCTTGATGAATTTTCTGTAGTACCCGGTATGACCAAGTACTGTCCTCAGTTGTTTGACTGAGTTGGGTGCTAGAAGATGTACAATGATGGTGATTTTTGCGGGATCTACCATCAAGCCTTGCCTGCAAACAATGTGACCCAACAAAATACCGAATGGTGCACAGAATATACATTTTTTCAAGTTTAGAGAAATCTGGTACTGCCTACATTTCTCCAACATCAGTCTTAAATCTCCTATGTGCTTGTCAATTAATCCAAATACAGTCCAGTCATCAAAATAAACTTCTAGGAATTTATGGATGTATTCTTTAAATACAGCAACTACTACTCTAGAAAAGATAGTTGGTGCATTCTTAAGACCAAAAGGCATTACCGTATACTAGAATGAGCCCCATTCAGTTGCAAAGGTGGTCTTAGATCGATCTTCTGGATGAATTATGATCTGGTGATAGCCTGAAAAGCCATCAGTGAAGGAGTAGACCTCCTATCCTCCCACATTGTCTAGCACTTCATCAGTGAACGGTGTCGGAAATGGATCATGAAGCGATGCATCGTTGAGTTTACGCAGATCGACACAGATCCTGATGTCTCCTTTGGTTTTATTTTCTTGTACAACCATGGGACTAACCCATTCGCTTTCTTCTATAGGCTCAATGATTCCTGCTGCTAGCATCTTATCGATCTCATCCTTAACTTTTTCTTTATAGCGCGGATTTAATCTATAAGGACGCTGCTTGAATGGTCTGGCATCCTCCTTCAATGGTATCCTCATTACTCCCAGGTCTCCAACTATTCCCTTCATCTCTGTGAACTTGGTGGGAAATAGGTCCTGATAGTCATGTAGCAAGTCTGCAATCTGTCCGACTGTGTCATCGTTCCAATAGTCTCCAATAGAGGCAAACTTTGGTTCTGTGTCTATGCCAATATTGATTTGTTTAATCTTGATCGGCTTTGTGATTGCTGGAATTTCTAACTTCTGTCCATCAACATCGCGAGTCCCTTCTGACTCCGGAACGTTGATGTTGTGAGGATCCTCATCCTCATCCTCTGGTTCTACTGCAAAGTTATAGCACTCGAGTGCATCTTCTAAATGGATGGCCCACTCAGGTTGAGTATATACTGGTAGGGTACAATCCTCAAATATCTTAATCTTTATTACATCTAGGGCCTGATCAACACTTGGATACTGAGATTCAAAAGCAAAGGTGAGTAGAAATTTATCTATCATAAGTGGCCATGTAGTCGTTCCCTTGTGCAATTCAGTCTCTGTGTACCAGTTCCTTGGAATTGTGTCCAAAGTGTGAATGAACCAGTGAACCCATTCATCCTCGGGAATGTTCGACCAATTCTGTTCACATGTCTGGATTGTGACCTGGGGTCACTTTCTCCTGCGTATTTTTTCTGGACATACTCTCTGTTGGTAGAGAATATGATCGCCATCACTTTCTTAAGATCATCCCATGATGCGATATTCTCTTTATGTGCATACCACCATCTTGCCGGTGTGGCTCATACTGCAAGGTCCATAGCTGCAATCCTCTGCTCGTGAGGAATTTGTTGTTCGAACTGCGTGAGAAAGTCCTAGATATCTGTTAGACCATGAAATGATGGAATCTCATTGATCCCTACGCCAATCCATCGAAGTGACTTAGTCATGTACACACATCTGCACGCTGAGACTTAGTAAATTCTGTTCTACCAGTTCTCTAGACCCACATCCGAATCCGATGCGCATGAGCTTTCGCATCGCCAACTAATGTTCCCTTCTGCGGTTGGATTTATGTAATCACTCTGGTTCGTAGTCATCTGATAGAGACTCTCCATGTTACGTGCCTCTTCCTCTGCTTGGATAGGTTCAATGTATCTAGGACCCTGAAGAGGATCTAACGGTGCGATGACCCGGATCTGTGCATCCTCAAAGGTCATTTGTCTTCTCTTTAGGTCGATAACGGCCATGTTACCGATCGCCCAATCAATGCCTAGTAATGCGGGATATGGTCTACTATCGCCAATGATTTCTATAACTTCAAATTCCGCAGAGCTGCGAACTCCGTCAATGTCGACTGGCACCTGCGGTAGTCGACCCAGTGGTGATACCTATTGCTGATTCGCTAATCTTAGATGGATAGGCGATCTGACTAACTTAGGGCTACCCATCTGTTCCCATGTCTGCATAGTCAGAACATTTACCTCTGATCCTAGATCTAGGATCACCTCATCCATTTCAAATTCTCCAACCTGTGCTGTGAGTCGCATCTCTCTTCCTATTCTTGTATGTCCCATAATGTTATGAACAACACGCTGTGCACTGCTCACGGAAGAGGATGTCTGACATTGATCTATGATGTGCTGAAGTTCTGCGGTAGCTTGCTCATTTCTCACGATTTTTAAACAACTCCGCAAGAAGGATTGTACACTTCCTGTTAACTCGTCCTCATCACATGTGCCCGATGTGGTAGGCTGCGACATCTGTACAGGGCTAACGCCACAAGGTGCTTGCTGCAGTATGCCCCTAGACGGTGGTACCTGCGATCCTGATTGCAGAGGGTCATCAAAGAAAGTCTTAGCTTCCTGAAATGTCTGTTTATTCTTCTGTAGGTCAAGTGGTGTTGCTTTGTTAGGAGCTTTATTCACCCACTCTTGACCTATGTTCTTTTCAGTATCCTGTGATGTCCCACTGGTGGAAGCACCACTGCGAGTCACAATGTTGACTCTTGGTTCTGGTTGTTCCTACTCAGCAGCAATAAGCTGGATGTTCTAGTGTGCTGCTGGCTTAGGTTCTCTGATCTTAGCTATCAAGGTAGGACATTCTTCTATAGCATGATCGTAAGATTTGCAATAGTTACATGTGGTGGTGGGGCTCTGACAGTCCCTAGCATAATGTCCTAGAACTCTACAGTTGTAACAAGTGACTGGTCCATGACCACGGCCAAATCCTTCTCCACGGCCAAAGCCTCCTCCACGTCCTCGTCCTCTGAATCCTCCTCCACGGCCAACATGAGCCGGATCATGTTGTGGTCCTGCTGCTGGACCCTGTGTCTCTGATTGGACTCTCTACACCTCATGTTTTCTGTCTAACATGAGGTCATAGGCTCTACAATCATGTTCATCATGGCCTACTGACTTGCAGAAGACACAGTATAGGTTCTTAGGTGTCTGCACGTACTTCTGAAGTAGAGGGCATTGCTGAGGTGGATGTCCTCATGTTTTGCATATTTCACACCACGGCCCATGGGTCTGTGGTAAGGGGTTAGGAGCCCCACTTGCTAGATATTCTTCAAAGACTGGACAGTTGTCTTTAGTATGGCCTTGTGCTTTACACTTTACGCACCATATGTCTTGCGCAACCTCTTTCCCTTTCTTAAGCTCATGCAACTGTAGCGTGAGATTAGCCAACTGGTTTTGTAAAGTTTCCATGCCTGTACTAGTCTCAGCTGGAGGTGAAGCCTCTATTTTCATCACCATCTCCAATGCGTCGTCCTACATCTGGAGTTTCTGCTGCATTAATGGCGGTCTGATGTGAGGGAGCAGCGCTGCAATAAACCATTCCTTATGCTGCTCTGGCGCAAACTCAAAGCTGACTTGGTCTATAAGGGCTTTGAATTTCTGATCGAAGTCCCACACTGACTCTGTAGGTAACTGTTTGATGTCTTTGAGCTCTGTAATGCACTGTGACTCAGACTTAGGTTTCTTAAACTCTTTAATCATGGCAGTCCTGACCTGGACAAGTGTTCTGGGTACCGCTGTGGCATACTTCATATACCATGTTAAGGCTAGTTCTCTCAGTGTGGTGACCAATTGTACAAGTTTAATATTATCGTCATGGATTGCTTTAATGGTCCACATGGCTTCGCATAGAAACCAATGTTGTTCTGGGTCCTCTGCCCCTGTACCCTTAAAGATAGGTAGCTTCATATCATCCCCCATTCTATTTCTACATGGTGGATGTTGATTTGATGTGTTACTACCACTCGGCGGTGTAGGTGGAGGTGATGTAGCGGTAGTATGTACTGTCAGCGAGCTACCGGATGGAGTTCCTACGGGATTGTTCTGAGTCCCGGTCTGTTTCTGTGGGGTGTAGGGGTGGTAAGGGATACCCCCTTCTATTATTTCTGTGGTACTATGACTCTGTTGTCTAGTATTATCTGAACTATCTTCAAATATGGGAGATCTAAAATCTACTTTATATTTCTTTCCACTACGTGTACATCCAATGTCATCAAAATCACTCTCAAACTCTTGTAACATTACTACCTTTACTTATTCATCTGAAACTAGATCCATTCTTCCTTTTTTGTGTAATAACATCTTAATGGACAAGTTTAAAGATTTTAGGTACTTACCGCGATATCCTTTGAAGAAGTAGCGCTCAGCCTCACTGAAGCTTTTTCTCTGTTCAACTGCAAACTTTGTGACGAAGCCTTCTAGCACACTCGCAAGCCAGAAGTCTACTGTCCTCGTAATGGGATTATCAAGGTTCTTCATGGTCTAAATCAGTTCCGGTGTCCAGACAATGTTTTCTTTTCTTCTTGAATATGTTCTTATCAGTTAACTTTGGTAACCAGTCGTAAAGCTTGTTTCCATAGGTCGCAAAAAATATCGTGTGCAGGTCTGTAAAAATATGTTTTTGTAACCAGTCCTCTGTGCTCAGTCTAAGACTCCTGTTCTCTCGTTCAGCAAACTCTTTCTCCTTAGACCCAACCCACTCGTTGAGTTCGTCTCTAGTAGGATGCCAACAGAAAATCAGTGCTCAGTTTGTTCAAAACCAGCAACGGAACCATTTGTTGGTCGCTATGGGCAGACCCGGGTTTACTATTATGTACCAACAACACCCCTAGCTCACTGGCCCTTTCCGCAACAGATCGTAGAGCGGCCTGAAGTCTCACCCGAAGTGATTTTAATGGGTTGGCCAAAGACTCAAGTGTCTTTAACCAGGTTCTGTCGCATCCTGTGCGCGTTTCGCAGCTTCTCTGAGCCGGTGAGGTCTCTCTCTCCGCGACGTGTAGCTTCCTCTTCCTCGCGATGACTCTAGCCCTTATCGCATAGCCACGTCCTGGGAAACATGTAACTCTCTCCTACGCTAGATCCTTAACCGCAGCGCACCACAGCTCCTTTGATGGTGCGATATTTCTTCCCTGCGATATCCTACTGCTGTGGATCAGTGTATTTAGTGCTACTGGTGTCCGACTGACAAGACTCAACATATAAGGCTTTGCAACACTGCGACTCTTAACTGTCTTGAGCGAAACATAGACAAACTCTTATAAAGAATACTTAAAGACTTCAACTTGTATTTATCCTCCTATACTGCCGTGAACTGAATAACACATACATACATTCAACTGTAAGCAAAATCCATGTAAAGAATGACAGATATAACAAGCAACCACAATCACATGAATCAATCACAGAACATGCTAGTTTTACGTGGTTCACTCCCAGGATGGAAGCTATGTCCAAAGAACTGTGTTTCTATATTATAACTCAGGGGAAGTAAACACAGTTCTGTTGCACCGCATATGCAGCTCGAGATATTCTGGGTAACTCCACACACAGCCTGGAGCCCTTCTCTCTTAGATCTCTTTTCTATCTCTATATTGCTTCTCTACAATATCTTCTTCCCTCTCTATCAATCCGTGTGGATTGTTACATACAGGATCAATGAGCCAGCTACTGGTTTCAGTAAGATAACTACATCTAATAACAGAACCAGAGCTCAGCTCCTATAATACAACTATTTAACAATGTCTACTTGTCTAACTTCCCAACCAACCCCTTTTCAATACAAAATACATCCCTTTATAGGCGGCCCGAAGGTCTCGCCATTACAACACTGTGGGCATGTCCCAACAGTAACCCAAAAACCCTAACTAGTGACAGTCGGCATATCTGTACTTAGAGTAGCTGCTTTCCATCACACCACTGCTCTCTGCAGTCTTCCATGCTTCCCGGCGCTGACCATGGGTACTGTGCACCGCTTCCCATCTTCTGTCCTTCATCTTCAATACCTCGACCTCGTCGCTCCTTTTCCTTTATGAGGGTAGCTGAGCCCTCCTGTCTTTGCCACTGCCTTCAATGCAGTGGATGAGCTCTCTCTTCTCGGCTGCTTAGGTAATGTCGTCTTCTTTGACTTCTCTGTCCCAATAGTCACGGTTTCCGGCTCTGATCTGCAACTAGAAACATGCTACGGTGTCGTAGCTTTACCTTATCTCTTCATCTTCGCCAAAACTGTCTATCCGCCAAAATGGCAGCTTTTCCTGTAGCTGCGGGACCCTGCTCCAACAACTCATAACCTCCATAATGAAACTACTCAAGAATCTAACCAAAAGAAATAAATTGGGATGATTGATTTTGTAAAATTTGTAATTAATAGGAGGAAAATAAAGGACATAATTTCCTTTTCACATGGCCCACATTTAATAATGTAATTAGAAACTTTACTTAGATTTAGATATTAGTTTTCCTTTCTCCTTACCAAAATCACTATGAAATTGGTATTTCTATTTTGTATTGCCCTATGTATCATGTTATTGCAAAATTGTAGTTGTAAGCGTATTGTGTCACTATACACTTGTAATTAAAATTGGATTTATAAATTTGTAATTTTGTACTGAAATTTATAACCATCATGCACACATCTAACCAACACCATCTAACATACACATCACCATCAACATAAAAATGAAAGATCCAGTATATATATATAAACAATAATATACAACCCATGATACATTCCAAATATACATCTCGAGTCCAATAAATTGTATGATATATTTGGTCCACCTCCGAAACTAAATGAATCACTACCTCTACCAATAGATCCAAAGGCATCGACACCTCCACTAGCAGAGATAGAGGCATCAGTATCTCTATAAGGAAACAAGGCAACATGGAGAGCAACATAGTCAATATCTCCCTGATGATGTATCTCACTTGTTACGACCATTGTATTTAGAGCTTGTCATATGGGTGGAATAGGAGTTGGTGGATGGTTGGGTCAGTGAGGAGGAGAGGCTAGTTGGTATATCTATGGATTATGAGTCGGGAGATGGTGTTGTACAACTGGGTGTGGATGAGTAGATATTGTTCGGTAATCATCGTGGGGAGGAGGAGGAGGTGGTGGAGGAGGAGGAGGATTTCCTCCCTCATTAGATGTAGAATTGTCATCCCTCTTAGAATATAGAAGGATGTATACATTGATGACATACAACATCAAAATAATCCTATCATGAGGAACCATCTTACATAACTCTACTAGGTCAGGGTCTTGCATGATCTCATGCACCCGTATAGGGTGGAATCCCCGTCTATCTAACAATGCAAAAAATCTATCTGCCACATCCTCTTGAACCCTAGAATTTATCATGCACCGTAGGCTAGGACTAAGAAATCCATAAAAATAAGGATCCTCCATATCCTCATCAATTTGAAGTGGTGGAGGCCCCTTCCCATTGTATGTTCCAATGTATGCAAAATATATAGTACACACAAATAATTAGATAGTTTCATTAAATAATATAATAAAATAGTTTTAAATAAAGTGTTAGAATAAATTTCATTTGCATTAAGTCAGACAACAGAATGCAACTAGATCAATTTAAACATAACACTGATATCAAATCTATCATCCAATGGCTCATCTTGGGTGAAAAATATGTTGTGACATCCTCGATTATC
Source organism: Pseudotsuga menziesii (assembly GCA_001517045.1). NCBI lineage: Eukaryota > Viridiplantae > Streptophyta > Pinopsida > Pinales > Pinaceae > Pseudotsuga > Pseudotsuga menziesii. Next base: position 394,233 of record LPNX011137630.1, read on the forward strand.
CAACCCTGTGTATGGATATGGCACAAGGTCCAATGTATGGTCCTCCTCATCATATAGCATCTTTATCACCTATGATGTGATCCTCACTAGGAACTCTGGCTGGCCCCTCTTGGGAAGCATCTGTCCCCAAATGTGCATATGCACCTTGGTCATTTCCCTAGGAGGGTAGTGGTCAAATGATAGCCTTGTGGTTGAAAACCTCTAAAACAAAATAAACAAAAAATCTATGAAGCAAAAGGGAAGTTGAACCCCCCCTCAAACTTTGCACGAAATCGATCTAGAGCAAAACAAAACAGCCACAAAAAAATGGCAGACCACCTAATACATCTAGATCTCTGCACTAAATAATCTACATAAAATAAAATAAGGTAACTAATGTGATTCCCATCAGTGGTTAGGTGCACTATGGTCGTCACCAATAGTGAGAGGCACCTAACCTCCTCTGCACCAAAAGAAGAAATCCATAGTTTTCCAATGAAAACATGAAAATCAACAGGATAAGTGACATCCTCACTGATATATCTCTAAGAGTAAGTGAGCTAACTCTCTTCTACAACACCAAATGAGACACCAGGGAACTGAGGAAAATACTCCCCTCTCATGGATACCCCATTGATGAAGTAAATGTCTCCTAAATGGGATGGAACCACTAATTGGGACCTATACGAAAGGACTATCTATGTTGATCCCAATAACGAATCAAATACGTCAACAAAGCCGAGTTCCTCTTGAAGGATGTAGCCTCCTTATAGAACTTTAGGAGGGTGACAATGCTCAAGAGGACTCATGTATAATCAGTAATTGGACGATAGTGCAAATTCCTCTCCCTCTCTATCACCTTCCACTCCCATACAACATTGTAAGGTTAACCCATGCCTGCTATTGTTCATGGGCCTCTCGCCTTTGACATCTCTAATTCACATATAACATCGATCAATCTCATAAATATACATAAATAACATTACAGATTGAGTTTAATGAGCATGCTATTTATTAACATCAAATAAATTTTTTTCTCATACTAAATGAATTTAACAATCAGTCTGCCTAAATTATAGTAAATCACCGAGCTTGGTGCTCTTAGAAATACAAGTGGATTTTGAACAATGCATTACAAATTTTGAATTTCAACCACCGTTTGGAAATTTTCAAAATCCACTCAATAAGCAATGAAAGAGAGAAATTACACCATGTCGACCACAGATGGCAGTGCACTTAAACAGGGAAAATGTTGCATTGGTGCTTAGGTGGTCAAAAGCACTATAGATGGTAAAAATGTTTTTTTATTCGGTGATTTTATTTTATGTTACCGTGTTTCGGTGCGCCCAAAGCCAAAATGCACTGGTGTAGAGATTGAGAATGACCATACTAGAAACAAAAATAAAAATAAAAAAATTAGCTTAATCCAGTTCCCTCCAATTGGGATAAACCAATTCCTTTTCAATAAATAAATGCATTGGTGTCAAATATAAAATTATAAAAGAAAACTTTTTTTTCCTTTCATTTTTACCCCTAATTAGGTGTGGTAAATTATGTTACGTATCAATGTGATGACAAAAGAAAAATGCATTGTTGATGATTAGAAAGAGATGAAATATTTTCTGTCTCACTTTTTTATTTTTCTTACCATATACTAGTTTGTATCCATCAAAATTCATTGATGCATTTCCTTTAGGTAAACGTAACGTTGGTGAAAATAAAATTTTTCCGTTTGGATTCTCTATTTACCCTTCCAATGCTTTCAAATATGTTGTGCACCAACGTATTGAAGTAAGCTAAACACACCATTTGTAGAATTATAAATGATTTTTTTTTCTTGATAGTGTTTTTTAGTGCGATGCCACATGATTTATGTTTGATTTATGTTTGCACCAGTGCATGTTCGACTTAGATGCACTTGTGCATTTTGTATGTATAAAATCATTGAATAAAATTGTTGTTAAAACCTCTTACCACTCGCCTCTGCTTTGGACCTCCACTGTGAATGTATAATTGGGCTCTTTTTAGAGGAGCATCTACAAACTAATCCACTAGAGGGTCTTTTCCTTGTATTGTATGAGGCTCACTCTAAGCATTAAACTCTTTTCCATTATTCCTTTTTGTCATAGAGTGGAATGTTATCCCCCCATATCATCTCACCTCTTCATACTAGGAATCATATATGGAAAGACTTGAATAAGACATGAAGATTTGATATTTTGATGAGGTATCATTAGAATAATTTACAATTTGCATGCCATCTTCCAATATCCACGTACTAGGGTCCTCCATTCCAAACTGCAAAACGGAAACCTTGACAAAGAGCTCATACCTCTTCTTCAATCTAATATCCATACCATCATCACCTTCATTACAATTTTTCAATACACACACAAGATCAGGAGTGATGTTAACTGGCATATGTGTGTGTTATTTAAGCTTCCTTTGACTATTAATATTAACAACTCATTAAATATTTATACAAAAATATAGTTTGTGTATTACACCTCTACTTGTGAGCATGTTGCAATAATAAAAATAAAAAGATGTGGATTGGCTTAAACAAAACAATCATAGTTATATCATACTTTAATAGGTTAACTAGAAACCAAATAAATATTGTAGTGTAAAAATGGTTATATCAAGCTTAAAGGGTTATATTGGCTATAAGGTGTTATTTGATTTTTGGTAAAATAAGAGAGGGTATTATTCTATTAGAAGTGTAAAATTAAAATATAATCCTTATGTAGCAGAAATATATGTCGAGTGACATCTAAACCTTGTATGTAAACAAGGCAGAAACTATGCTTGTAATCAACTGGTGACTAGAAAACTATAAAAATTTTGATGTTGTTTTCTCTCAACTTCATTAGTCATACTATAACAATTTTGATGTTGTTTTCTATCAACTTTATTACTCATGTGTTTAGATAGGTGTTTTTTTATTTTTCGTAAAAGAAGAGAGGGTATTATTCTATTAAAAGTGTAAAATTTAATATATTATAAAGGTTGTTCCTTGGGTAGCACAAAGATATGTCAATTGACATATAAACATTTTATGCAAAAAAGGAAAAAACTAAGTTTGTAATCAACGGGTGACTAGACTATTGTAACAAATTTGATGTTGTTTTATCTCAAATTTACTAGTCATGTGTTTAGCTTGTGATTTCATATATAAGAACTGATTGTATTTTGAATTGTGAATAGTTTGGATAAAACACTTATTGTAGGTGGGATTTATTGTCATTATTAGACCACGATGATGTTTCTTACTAATAAATACATTTTTTATACTTATTTATTCCTATGGTTTCAATTAGTTTCTTGTTTAGAAATATTGTCCTTTGACTAATAACATTTAGATTTAGAGGGAAAACAATTTGCAATTCAATATTGTTTCGAGGATTAGCCAACATTTACTTTAAAGCTAAAATAGTTGTAATTGAATATACTACATGCCATAAACAATGGGGTTGGTGTTATAGAATTAGTGGATCACTCCAATCACATTGAACTCAAGGCTGTTTTTTATTATTATAAATAACACCCATTGTCCAATTAGATAAAATGAACCATTAAAATTAAAGAGTTTCTTGATACTGACTAATTTGAGATGACTTGGGTCAGTAGAATTCTTCAACCTTAACAAGATATATGTTCTTGTTTTTCTTTTATTACTTCACTTGTTTGAGCATTACCCAACAACAAATTGTGCATATTTATGGGGTGTCTTTTTGAGATAGATAGAACCTGAAATCTATGTTAGGTGGCATGAAACATCCATTTTGATATGGTTTAGACATGTGATATTAATGAAAGTATCTACAATTGCGTTGGTTTAAACAACTATTAGTATTTTTCATATTTAAATTTGTTTCAAATTATCTTATTCAAATGGAATGGACTAAAGTTGCTCATAGTCCTTGTTATTTCTCAACATTGGATGTTAATGGCATATTTGTATCTTTGATTGTGAATGAAGTAACCTAGGTGAGGAATATGTATGTCTTGTCTTGAATAAGAGTTGAAGTTGGAAGTTGAAATTGATAAGCTTTAGATCCTTCTAAAACCCAAATCTATTAAGCATCAAGATGAATGAAATCCGTCAATGTTCAAGCATTTCCTCAAGTTTTTCCCCTTTAACAAAAAACCGTTTTATCCTCCAAGTTTTTAAATTCTTGTTGACACTTAAAAATCTAAAATTTAAATCAATCTATATGGTGTTCATTCTCCTCCTCATTGTCATCATCGACATTGTTATCGTCATTGTGATCAATAAACTATTGGACAATATTTATTAGGATATTTAATTAGTTGTCTCAAGTCAACCACCACCGTCATTATCATCAGTATACTATTCAATAATAAGTATTAACTTACTTAATTACTTTGACATCCATATAGGATCTAATACATCGATCTGGTATCTAACTACATTAAAATAATCAAAATAAATTATTATCTCATACATCGATGTGGTTCTAACAACATTAAAATATTCCAAATAAATTATTATTATTAGGTAACTTGACCCATATAATGAACCATTATTGACGAAATATTTTTTTTACTTGTGTTTTACCTAACCACTCTACAAACCCCCTTAAGTTCATTTTCTCTTGAATATTTTATTTTAACAATATACTTTAAATTATAATTATCTGTGTAGTTTATGATAATATTGAAAGATATTTTCCCCTAAAATGTCATTTTATGTGGATATCTATTTTTCCAAAATCACATAACTCTAATGCAAGATCCACTTACAAAAGAAATATGACAAACTAAAAGAATATATATATATATATATATATATATATGTATGTATGTATGTATGTATGTATGTATGTATGTATGTATGTATGTATGTATGTATGTATGTATGTGTACACACACACACACACACACACACACACACACACACACACATATATATATATATATATATATGTATGCATGTATATATGTATATATGTATGTAGATATGTATGTATATATATATATCTGTGTGTGTGTGTGTTTGTGTGTGTGTGTGTGTGTATGTATATGTATATATGTGTGTATATATATATATATATGTAAACAATTGTAAACCATCATAAAACTATGAAAGACCTTTACCTTTTCATCTAACAAAACATGTAAACCCAAAACTTCTCACTTAATTAATATCTTATAAAAATAAAATTTTCCAATAATATTGAAAAATAATGTCCCTTATGGAATAATTTAGAAAGCTTACAAACGGACCGTGGTTCTTGGCATAACTGACCTCTTATTCAAATAATGGGTATCATACTTCAAATTAGCTACAATGTCAATCTCAACTTGGGTGACACTACCAATCTCCCCATCTAGTTGTGGATTCATTAGATTTTAAAAAATATTGAAATTCCCTAGGCAAATTCCTTAAGATTGACCAAAACCAAAGCTTGAAGGGAATTATTACTTGTCCCAAAGTCTACATAGATATTAATGTTAGCAAAGCTTTATCTAACCAAGCCGTTATAGAATGTTATGATTATCAATGGTTTAGGAAAATACCACTCTTAAATGAACAATTTGTTTAGTTCAAGGAACACTACAAAAAGAGAAATGATCTTTTAGGAGAAAATAGAAAAAAATGACAACCTCAGAAGATAGAAAGTCTTTGAGACAAATTCCCATAGCACTGCTCCAAAGAAAATGTAAAATCATTAAACTTTGAAGTTTCAACAAATGTCTCTCTACCTTTATCTAAGGAACACTACAAAAAGAGAAATGATCTTTTAGGAGAAAATAGAAAAAAATGACAACCTCAGAAGATAAAAAGACTTTGAGACAAATTCCCATAGCACTGCTAAAAAAAAAGTAAAATCATTAAACTTTGAAGTTTCAATAAATGTCTCTCTAAAGATCGTCGAGGAATAAAGAGGCGACACAAATCAATCAATTCAAACAAATAAATGGGTCACTTCTTTCAAATAATCTAAAGGAAACATTGAAATTAGCATTAGTGGAGTCTTCTTTTGTGTTGAATTAATCAATTAAATTGAAAAAATCCTATTAAGAAAAACATGTTAACATTTAAGATCCATAATTAAGAGAAACACAAATATGATGCACATGATCATTAAAATTTGTAAAGCAACGAGAATGGAATATGACTTGAACAAAGCGTCTTTGAAATTAAAGATTCACACTAAGTTAAAGCATTGAAAATATAATATTTTTAGAAGTACAAAATTTAAAAATTTAAATTGAATGTTTTGGCTTGGACCTAAGTTTATAAGGCTTAAAAATATAACATTGTTGCACAAAGGGGTCCCTTGTCCCACAAATAATGGGGTCTTATTCACCAAATTGGTGTCTAGCTTGGTTGTAACCTTATATATATATATATATGGGAATCGATAAGCAGGGTTGAGCTCATACTCGTATTACATGCGTTAATTTTGTTCCACTATCATTATGCCCACATGTACAAACACTACCTCATGTGTAACCGAGATGGCAAAGGTTAATTCTGGTCCACTATCACTATGTCCACGTGTACAAACACTACCTCATGTGTAATCGACATGGAAAAGGTTAATTTTGGTCCACTATAACTATGTCCACATTTACAAACATTACCTCACTTGTAACAGACATGGGTAATCAAAGTTTATATAAAAAATATAAATTAGCATAAATTTGTTATAATAATAATAATAATATATTTTTAAGGGCATAGCCAAGCCAGGTGCCAATTTGGTGTATAAGGCCCCTTTATTTGTGGGATAAAGGACCCCTATGTGCATCGATATAACTCTTAATATATACATTTTTTCTTTTAAATGTTTAATGCATTTTAATATTTAATATTAGTTTTTGAAGATAGATGATTGATGAATGAAACTGGTTTATAGCATGCCTCATGTCAAATTTAAGTATTTATGCATGCCTTGAACAAAAAGTCAAATCATACTTGACCTGCCTACCTACCATTTCATTAAAAACATGAATTCCTACAAAACCAAGGATGCTCTGTCCTTGTTGTTCACCAGTTTCAATAATAAAACAATTAGAAAATATAATTCCAAATAACCACTTGGTAAGTGAGGTAAGAAATTAATTAATATTAAAAAAGCTTAACAATCCATGTGATCTCCTTAATAAAACACTCATCATGTTTGAATGTATAAACCAGCGTGTTGAAGTAGAAAACTAATAATTAGGCATGATGTGATTATATATATATGAGAATCGACAAGCGGGTCCAGCTCATACTTGTATTACATGGATTAATTTTGGTTCACTATCACTATGCATGGGTGTACAAACACTACCTCACATGTATTTATAAAAAATATAAATTAACATAAATTTGTTATAATAATAATCTATTTTTAAAATTATAGCCAAGCCATATATTAATTTGTTTGTATGAGACTCCTTTATTTGTTGATAAAGAAACCCTCAAGACAACGATATAACTATTAATATATACAATTTTTTCCTTCAACTATTTAATACATTTTAATATTTAATATTATCTTAAATGCTTGATGATTGAAACTAATTCATAGCATGCCTCATGTGATATTTAGGTATATCTACATGCCTTCAATGAAAATTCGAGTCATACTTGACCCCCTACCCACCATTTGATGAAAAACATCAATTCCAATTCGAGCCATACTTGACCCCTACCCACCATTTCATGAAAAACATCAATTCCTTCACCCCTTTCAATTACAAAACAATTAAAATATAAAATTCGAAATAACCACTTGGTAAATGAGTTAAGCAATTAATTAATATTAGAAAGGTTTAATCAGCCATGTGATCTCCTTAATAAAATACGCAGCATGGTTTAATAGTTAAACCGACATGTTGAAGAACTAGTAATTAGGCATGATTGGATTTTATAAAATAACTCCCAAGTCTAATACATTTAGAAATCGATCGGAGCTCTGCAGATTTCCTGTTTGAAATCCTAGTGAGCGAGCCATGCCAGCCTCTATTCTCAAGGCCGGTGTGAAATTGGGCAGTTCCCATTGGACTGGACAGTCGCTCACCCAACACATCGATTCCCAAAGCACACAAGGTCTCCTTTCCCATCAGGGCTGGATCATATGCCGATGAACTTGTTCAAACCGCGGTCAGTTTTTTTTTATTTTTTTTATTTTATTTTATTTACAATGTAGAAAGTATCGATTCCTTTGGCTTTATTGCTCTTAGGGTGTTGGGTTTTGTGACTCTTTATTTTTCAGTGTGTGGGGATTGGAGGTCCTTGTGCATCTTGAGTGGGTTTTTGATATGCAAATCTTGTTTTTAATGGTTCAGATTTGTAGCATCCGTAGTAGGTTTGTTGGGGTTTCATGGGTTTGTTGTGTGATTGACATTGTTTTTGATGCAACATTTTAAACACGTCCACAACATTTGTCAAGTTCACATTTTTGGATAGATATTTCACTGTGTAGCATGGGTACCTGTATTTAAGGATTAAAATACATGTATCAATACTAGTGTTAGTATTCGTACCGGATACTTGGGCACTTGTAAGGTAGACTTGTTGTCGTACCATTTATTGGCTCCACGTACCCGCGACACCATTATAAAAAAAGAGGTACTTACATGTTAAATGTACAACCTACCCCAAGTTTGGGTACTATAGGTATGACCAACTCAACAAAAGTAAAATCTACAGGTATTGAGGGAGAAAAACCACTTGTTTAATCAAATGATTTAATAAAAAAGTTAAAATGCAACTTCCATTTACTATTGATGAATAGGGGCCTCCACTTGAAAGGGATGCATATCTAGAGATGTTGCTAACATAGGGCCTTAGTGATATTGATAACATTGATCCTGAGGATGCTGATGACATGGATTGGGGAAGCTAAATCAACTATCTTGTTCATTTTTTATTGTTTTGAAGTTTATATTTCATGTTTTGAAATGCCATTAGGCAAATTTTGAATGTAGTATGACAATGGACTCATGGAGTTATGGACATATAATATTATTAATTATATGACTTCCAGTCTTCCACTTGATATCTACTATTATTTATCAAATTTTGTGTTTCATGTTTTCAATGCGAATGCTTATTGTTCAATAAATCATTGAATTATGAATCATGATTCACAATTGATAAGAAATATGAAATATGCATGCAACTGACACACACACACACACACACACACACACACACACACACACACACACTAACCCTAACGTACCCAAGTACCTTGTTTCAAAAAGTGGCGTCCTCGTCCTCATCCTTGTCCCCATACCCAGGTTTCCTGGAAACTTAGACATTTTATATTTACGTTTTTTTCAAACAATTAAACAATATTATTCGTAAAAATATTCAATATTTTGTGAATCATCAAATAAGGTTGTGGTTATATCAAAAATTAGATATCTTATATTCAGGATTAGTGTATCCAAGACAACCTTAGTTCTAGGTTTAGAGATCCGATTCTTCAAATATATGCATATTATTTAGCCAGAAAACTTCAAAAGTATAGTGTCACCAAATGATTAACACATTTGTCTTAATCATATTGAGACTCTCCCCAAAATCTAACCTTTCATAATGAAACATTGCATTTTGGAACAATTCAAAGAGAAATTGGCACCCATGATCAACAAGGCAATTTTGCAAAGAGGTTGAGGAGACTGATGAATAACGACCCAAATGGATTTTCGATATAACTGTGAATTTTTTATGTGTTCTTCTAACAACCCCAAGTTATAAATTTCATAGTAAATTTAACTTCATTCCAAAAACACAACATTTAAGTCATAGTATTTTATAATAGCATATGCTCATGAAACTAAACATAAGGTAAGGTGGAGATAAGATAATTTTACTCATTTCTACATATGACCAAAAAAAGGGGGGAAATGGAACTAAAAAAGTACAATCTTGTAGTGACAAACCATGGGAGTGCCAAAGCAATTCCTACAAACTAATAAGTTTAGAGTAAAATAAAAAACTAGTAGATTGAATGAGAAAAGTAGCCAAAAGTATAATCTTACAAACAACATGATAAAGGGATACACATAATCCAAAGCAAAAACAAAGAGGGGAAAGAGGAAGTCCCCCCGAGCCCATCAGAAAAATAGGAGAGAGATGAAAAAAACCCTGTTGTTTTGACAACCATAGATAAGGGGCCAATACATTATCTAACAATGTCCCTAGGTGAGAGTTTGGTGCTCATAGAAATGGATTGTGAAATCCTTAGAGGTAGTCGAGAACAATTTTCCATGACTCTCATATTAGGGGAATATAATAAAATATTATGAGTAAGACATTTTGTGAGGAAAGTATATTTACAACTCACCTCTTGCATTACAGCCATTGTAACTATGGTTAAGTTAAATTGAAAAAATGTCTAAAAATAAAGTCAATAAAAATATATTTGATGTGACTAAAAGTGGGGTCCTTTTGAATACATAAATTACTTTATGTACTTTAAAATAATGCACTTATATAATAAAATAAAATATGTTAAATTTTTTAATTTTTTAATATAACTTCTTTATTCAATATTTACACTATTTATCATTTTAAATTTTAAAAATAATATACAAAACATATTGAATTATTATTATTTAATTTTACTAATTAAAAATAAAATATAAAATTTAATCATTATTTTAAATGTATAAATTATCTACTAATATTAATATCAAAATTATTTATAAAATATATTTATTAATCAATATAAAATAAATTATTTATATAATACTTTTAATAAACATATATCCGATATGATGTAATATCCATCTATTTCGTTTTATATATCCCATGCATGATGAATTCCTTTGACTCTTTTGTCATGTTTTAAACATGGTGTATCATACTTTGAAATACTGCGAAATGTTGTTTAATTTTTAAAATTTAATATAATGTATTAAATGATCGTCATACTTTTTATTATTATTATTTTGAATATTCTTTTAATTTTTTATAAATACGTCACTTTACATTGAATTGAAATATTAAAAGTACTTTTTTTAAGTACTTTAGAGTACTTTAATGTATTTATATTAAATTCAAAAGTAATTTAGAAGTACTTTTTTCATTATGAGTATTTTCTTACAATATTGTTATGGTTAACTATGGGTTTTCATTTACCATTTAGAATATGACAACTAAGCATCCTTAACTAAACTAGTGCCAGCTCAACTATTATAGATGGTGTCATTCTCTAGATTGTGATTGGTTCTTATAAAGTTAAGTTTGATGGTACATTTTTTGTTTTGAGGACCATTTTTTACCTCAAAATTCTCCTAATCAAGCCTCACTGAGAGAACCTGGTGATTATAAAATTGATCTCTCAAACAGGGAAGGAGACTAGCTGACATATTCTAGGATTTGATATCAAGCACTCAAACACATTAAAAGCCTCTTAGGGCAGGTTGACCAGTTGAAGATTGAGAGAATAATAAATGTCATTTATTAGTAATGATGTTGCAGCACAAGGTTATCATGGCATAGGCTACCTAAGTACACTGAATACATGCACCACTCTCTCACTTATCTTACTTTACATAACAATGCTTATAACGATTAACTTGGAGGATGTATCTTTGGAATAAATTTACACCCACATAGTTAGGGTTTTCTCTCTTTAGGGTATGCAGAGGTGTACTAATGAGATTTACCTGTCTACAACTCATTAGATGGATTTTGTTGGATCCTTTTTAAGCAGGGTGTTTGCAGAGCGACATAGGTAAACTACATTGTTATAAGAAAAATCATGGATAAATAAATATGATTGAGAATTACTATGCAGTCAATGTGGATCTCCAAAACCACTATGAGAACTTGTGTGACTAAAAGTGTTGTAACTTTTGAGTCAACCCAAAATCAGAATTTCTCCAAATAGTACAAAATTTAACAATGATGAGCAATCCAAGGTTTTTTTAATAAAATTATATGGTTGTGGTGCAATGGCTAGAAAGCATTTTCATATTTTCATGATCAAAAGTTGTTTTATGCAATTATCTAGTTCCTTTTTTGCACTCTAAGATGCATGCTTATAGTTGTCTATGGATTTTTAATTATAAACTAAAATACCATATGATTGTCTTGGGATATGTTTTGGGTAAACATGTGTTTTCGTAGCTCCTTTATGGAAAAGGTATGTGTTAGGTGTTGTTTAGCAGCTTGTATTTATGGTAGTTAATTAATTGTAGAGACATTATTATCCAGTTCCATTGTGGTATGATTTCTATGTGATGGGTGTGCTTAGTTTTCTACCATTTGAAAGCAGACCTTGGAGAAACATAATCTAGATTCAGAGAAAATTACATTTTCACCAGTCTTTTCAACAAAATTGTAGTGATTGGTAAATACATAGAATGTGAACACACTGATATTTATGTCTTTTGATTTTGCAACATGGATTTATAGAAAAATATTACATCTCCTGGTCATGGTATTCTTGCCCTAGATGAGTCCAATGCCACTTGTGGGGATAGGCTTTCTTCCATTGGAATGGAAAACAATGAAACCAATCGCCAAGCATACAGACAATTGTTGTTGACCACACCAAGACTTGGGGAATATATTTCGGGTTCCATCCTTTTTGAAGAGACCTTCTACCAGTCTACAAACTGATGGGAAGAGATATGTTGATTATTTCCGTGAGCAGAATATTGTGCCCAGCATCAAAGTTGACTAGGTATGTACTTAAGTCTTGTTTGATTGTGACTATGTTGTGTTTTTTCTTTACTAGGGCATGCTTATCTATAAATTGTTCTCTTGACTTATGGTTAAGGGTTTTAATTTCATTTTGAGCCTGGATATCTGGCATCAATGGTTGAATTCTTATTGTTATTGTTACATGTGAAGTGTGTTGTTCCATTACCAGGATCAAACAATGAATCTTGGTGCCAAGGTATGGATGGATTAGCCTCAAGATCTGTTGAGTACTACAAACAGGGTGCAAGATTTGCTAAATGGTGAGTGCATTTAAGTTTTTTATTTTTATTTTACTACTTATTCAAGAGTAAAATGTGACACAACCATGGTATACACAAAAGGTACACTAAATTTAGGGGTTCTTAAAATTACATGACATTTTTGTAGTTGAATCTACTATTTAAGAATGTGTAGTGTGTTGATTTTGTATATTTCCAACTTTTCAAGGTAGATGATTCTTATTTTTGTATTTTAATTTGAGCTTGTTCCATCTCAACAGGCAAACTGTTGTTAGCATTCCAAATGGCCCTTCCGAGTTAGCTGTTAAGGAAGTTGCATGGGGTCTTGCACGTTATGCTGCTATTTCTCAGGTATATTTGTAAAAGGAAATATGAATACACATGGTAGTGTAGTGATCCATAGTAGCTTGAACTTAATTTTTTTTATATCAGAATGACATGCGTAGCTTTGTTTTATGTTATATGACAACTAGGGGATATCGGGCTACCACTAACAACCTACTTCAACGAAATATTCAAATTTAATAATATCCTCATGGTTATGTTAATTTATTTATTTTTGTATTGAATAAGTTATACAATGATCCAAATTTCTTTTAATTGTTGTCTCTTTGTTAGGACAATGGCCTTGTGCCCATTGTGGAGCCAGACATTCTTCTGGATGGAGACCATTGCATTGATAAAACCCTTAAAGTGGTAGAGAAATTTTGGGCCGAGGTTTTCGTCTACTTGGCACAGAACAATGTGTTGTTTGAGGGTATTTTGTTAAAGCCTAGTATGGTGACTCCTAGTGTTGAGCACATAGAGAAAGCAACCCCAGAACAAGTTGCAAATTACACTCTTAAAATGTTGAAGAGGAGGGTGCCACCAACTGTTCCTGGGATTATGGTGCATACTTTAAGAGTTTCCATTATCTTAAGACCTTATGCATTGTAGGGGGTCACAATGATCAATTTTTAATTACAATCCCTTTATTTGTTTATATTTTGTATGTTTTACAGTTCTTGTTTGGAGGACAGTCTAAAGTCAATGCAACTTTGAATTTAAATGCAATGAACCAAGGCCCCAATCCATGGCATGTTTCCTTTTCATATGCGCGTGCCTTGCAAAACACATCTCTTAAGACCTGGAAGGGTCTTCCAAAAAATGTTGAAGCAGCTCAAAGGGCACCTCTTATTCGAGCTAAGGCTAATTCAATGGCACAACTTGGGAGATACTATGTTGAAGGTGAAAGTGAGGAGTCAAAGAAGGGAATGTTTGTTAAGGGATACACATATTAAGAAAGTAGTTTATCTCTTTCTTATGACAAAATTCTTTCAACACAGATAGGCTAGTTTTTTTTTTTTTTTAATTTGGCACTCACGATCCTGAACTTTTCTAAGAGTTTATATTTTGGTCATTTCAATAATGCGCAAAGTACAAAGTACTTGAACTGGCCTTTTACCTATGTTTTACAAGCTTTGAGGTTACGTGTCCAACATAATTTTTTATTAATTTTCAAGCTGCAAAGTTTATCAGATATTTATGGCACTACTTTTAGCTAATAACCTCTCTGAGGACTTTTATCATTTTTCTATGAAATTGACTGTGTAGTTTGGTATTTTACTAATATCATTTTCACGGGAGAAGGGGTTGTGGTGAGGAGTTGTAACTCCCCCTAACATAGTCTTTTCCACCTAATTTTATAAATTTTGGACCACGAGGGTACTAAAACCCATAATTAATGTCTTGCATGCAGTATTTGCACCCTTACTGGTGATAATATTCCTCATCTAGTTGTAATGGGGCCCACTCTCACTTGACTCATTACTTATGCGATTATTTGGCTATTTATGGCTAATCATGCACCTAATTTAATTTATTGTCAGTTAAGTTCAGTTAATATTGAGTTAATGTAAGTTAAATTGAGTTAAATTGAATTATTGTTGGTTAATATTGAGTTAATCGCTAGTTACATCAATGAACTGGACTGCAGTTAGTTAATTTGAGTTTAACTAAGTTATATTCAGTTAATTTGAGTTATTTTGATTTTAACTGAGTTACAGTCAATTAAATTGAGTTAGTCTCTAGTAACTGATAGTTAGTTAGAGTCAGTTGTGTAATTGGAACTTGACTTCAGTTAATTAATGTATTTTCTGGATTAAAGTCACTAATATTTAGTTAATATGATGAATTTGAGCCATGATTTGGGGTGAATTTGAGTCAATCCCTATAAATTTGAGTTTTCTCCACTGCATGGGAGTAATTTATGGGTGAATTCGAGTCATTCTCCTACAGAAGGAGTAATTTATGGGTATTTAAGAGTTAGTTAAGGTGGTTTGGAGCTAAATTTGATGGATTCGATATAGCCAGTTAAGGGAACTATTTATGTTAGTGTTATAGAGTCAATCTCAGTGAATTCAAGTGGCCCACTAAAGAATTGAATGATTCAACGAGTGTTTGTTAGGAAGCCCTAGTCAATTGGGAGTCCTTCCTCAATGGTCCAGAGTCAAACTCTTGGTGGCAATTCAAATTAGGAAAAGGATTTGAATTTCTCTAGAATTCATTCATTGATTGGTTGTGCAAGTATAGGAGAAAATTAGAACAGGTCTTTGGTTGTTTAGTGAACGCCAAAGAGATATTTGGCCACCATACTTGCATAATTTTGCTGGGAATTTTGTCAGCAGATCTAGGAGGATCTGGATTGTCAGTATATTGTTATTAGAGACCAACTCTTCATGTGTTCGGATGCCCTGGTAGAGATCTAGAGGGTGTCCATGTTTGTATTATCCATGTGACATGAATTCCCTAGTAGGGATTCGACTTGTGCTATTAAGAGATTTGTTTTATTCTTTGTTTCGAATGCTCCAGTGGAGATTCGTGTTTGTTTTATGACCCAGGAGGTTGAAAGTGTTTTTTTGTGGGATTATCCAATAGGAGAGGGGGACAATTCACTTCAAGCAAAAATACCCTCTAGTAGAGGTTATAGCGGAATCCCATTAAAAACAAGGTCGAACATTCATTTATAGTGGATATTACTAGTAAAGGCGAGCAAACAGAGGTTTTAGTGGATATTTTTTTAATCGGTTCATTTCCCATGAAAATGCATTGGTATATTTCAAAAATAGTCGCACCAATACGGAGTAGATGATACCGCATCGAAATGGAGGAAACATACAAATCAAGGAAAAAATTAATTTAAAAATTCATGTTAATTACAAAGGCATTAATTGGTGCGTTTACGTGTATTTAACGCACTGGTGCAATTGATGTGTCATTGCCTGGTGCATTGTATACACTTAAACACACCACACTTTCAATTTATATTTTACTAAGAAAGTTACTAGCATTGCTCATGATAACATAAAACACATCGGTGCTTGTATAATAAATAAAGACACCACATTCTACATTCTACTATATGGTGCATCTTTATAATAAATTTGTTTAATTTTGTACCGAAATGGAGGAAAATTATAAATTAACTAAAATTTATTTTAAAATTCTTGTTTATTACATAAACATTATGCAGTGCATTTATGTGTATTAAATGCACGGTGCACTTGTTGTGTCACTACCCGATGCCCTTAATACACTTACATGCACCGCTATTTAAATTTTTAATTTACTAAGAAATCTATTACCAGTGCTCATGTTAACACCCAAACACACTAGTGCTTGTAAAATAAATAAACACACAGGTGCATGTATACTAAATAAATGCACCACCTGTTTAACAATAAACAGGGGTGATTTTAAGGAGCCATACTTATTTAAAAGTGTATAAATGTTGGCAAAACTTACCAATTCTTAAAACACCAACTATAAAATGTTTGGCGATATTTTTCAAAAAATATTTTAATTTCCAAGGATTTTATATCGCTTATATAATAATTTGGCGATTTTTAGGGTGAAAAATTTTTACCCCATCAAAATTGGGCAAAACAAGGCTTCAAAAAATGAAAAATGGCGAATCCTTTTTTGGAGAAAAACATGGAAAAATAGCCCATTGGGATAAATTTCTCCCCTAAAATTATCCCTGACAATAAACACGCTTAGTTTTAACATTAAAAAACGTCGAAATGTTTGTTAATTTTTTTAAAACCCTATTCTCCGGTGTGTCGGGTTTATAGGAATGCACTGGTGTGCTTCATCTGAAACACACTGGAATAGGGTTTAATAAAAAAAATATGTTTCATAAAATTCAATTTTATCATTCCTCAGTGCATTTTTCCTGAAGAGTACCAGTGCGAAATCCTAGCCACTTGGATGCCCTAACATCTGTGGTCCACATGGTAGAAATCTTCATCTGTATTGGTTACTTCTTTTGGTTGGAATTTTGACAAACAGTGGTCAAAATTTCAAATTTTACATACATCACTAGGATTCCTCCCCAAAGAGCCATTCAACAAGTAACTTGTTTATAAACTCATAATTTGATTTTCTAGCAGATTAATATTTTGTTTGATGCCTTTATCTATAGTTTTTTTTTAATTAAAAAATAATGTGTAGTGTGTTCGAGCTGTTCAACTCACACAGGTATCCGGTGTACCCTGGAATTTTTTACAAGATACAGAATGGACAGTGCAAGTTGAACTGCTCGAACACACCGCTAACCTGTAAATTTTAAAAAAAATAACATATAAAAATAGAAATAATTAAAAAAAAACTAAATTATCAAGTGCACCTAGGTCATGTAACGACACTGAGTTCGATGCTTTGACATGGCCTGGGTGTACCAGAAATATTTGCGTGACATAACGATACATTTTAATACAACTAACGCAATGGTTTATCCAGTATGAAAAACAAGGTAATGACACGGTGTGCCTATTGAAATGGAGCGCACTATTTTCAATGCTCTTAAATTTCTTTAGCACATTGAGAAATATTTTAATTTATATAACAATTTTTCATAAATAGTGCATTTGGTTGAAGTAAATGCATTGTTGACGTTGCACTTAATTGAACGGAATGCACTAGAAATGTATTCATGAATAATTTTAAACAAATTTCATGTTGGTGTGCCCATTCCACGTCATTGTATCGTGACCGTGCTCTAACAGGAAATCGACACACCGAAGTTAAATTTATCAATAACGGCTAACGTTTCCCTCATAAATTGAGACACAATTGTGCCTTAATATGATTTAGGTGCACCGTAATGTCCATCTTACAAATTGTAGTGGTGAGTCAAATATTTGACGCATCTCTTTGAACAATTTTAACATATCATCAATGTGATATTATTGTGGAAAAGAACCATAGTCGGTGCATGTTTGAAGATAAAGCACCACATACGGTGCACTTTTATTATTATGGCACATAGATTGTAATTTTTTTTAACTAAAAATTATTGTTTGAGTTACAAAATATTATTTTAATTGTATGGGATATGCAATATAGAGACATGAGTGGCAATGTGTTGCTCAACAAGACCCTGAGCAGGTTGACCAATATAACATGGTTATATCTTGGTAGGATAGTGAGAGGGATATGGATTTGTAGCCTTTCCCCGTTACTTCTCATACTAGAGAGCTCTTGAGGATTGTTGGATTCCTAAAGTTCTATCAGGAGGCTACATCCCTTAAGGGAAACAATGCATTATTATTTTAGTAGATCCTACATTGGGATCACCATAGGTAGTAACTTTGTGGTGGTGGTGGTCAGTGGTTCCAAACCACTAAGGAGGATATTTATTTCATCCCTAGGCTATCTAGGAGAGGGGAGGATTTACCCTAGTTTGTTTGATGCCCTAGCTGGTGTTGTAGCAGAGAGTCTACTAGCTTACTCTCAGAGATATATTAGTGATGTGGTCATCCATCCGTTTGATTTTCATTAGAGGAAATTTCAACTCAAAATGGGCCTCCTAGGGAAAATTAATAAAATAATAGTTAAAATAAAAAAATAATATTTAAATAATTTTGGAGGAAGAAAAGAAAAAAAACTACTTTTTTTTTTTGTATTTTTGACATATATCCCTGTGTTTTTACTCAAATTTCGATCAGGAGAGCTTGTTGGATGTGTAATTAAAATATGCATCCAAAGAGTACCCACTTGGCATACTTTTGACATACCCCGCTACCCCAAAAACAAGAAATACCTGGAAAAAAAATTGTGATGACAATGTCATCATCACGTTTTTTTCAGGTATTTCTTGTTTTGAGGTAGCGAGGTCTGTCAAAAGTATGCCAAGTGGGTACTTATTGGATGCAAAATTTAATTCCGCATCCAATGACCTTTCCCGATTGAAATTTGAGTAAAAAGCACAGGGAGATATGTCGAAAATACGAACAAAAAAGTAGTTTTTTTTTTACACCTATCCCGAAATTTATATTAAAAAATTGTTTAAGACCTATACGGTGTTTCAAATTTAAATCAATTTCATTAGCTAACACATGATGACATGGAATTTGAATTAGATTTAAAATGCGCATTTTGATTTGAAAGGTGGGAAACTTAGGATATCTGCTTTTGGTCGAGAGGATTTTAGGTGCCTCTCTCTTCTCATTATGATGTTGGTGCACTCCACTTCTGTTGGTTAGCGCATCAGTTTCCCCTTACATTATTGTGTTAAATCTTTAGTGCAAATACTTAGATGCATTAGGTGGTATGCCATTTTTTGCGGTTGTTTTTTTATGCTTTGGATAGATGTCATGTAGTCATTGATGGGAGGTCCAACTTACCTTTTAGTTCAGATATTTTTTTTTAATTTTTTGAGAAAATTTTGGCCACCAATACATCATTTGACTGACTACCTAATAGACTAATGACTGAGGTACATATGCACATGTGGGGGGAGATGATGCCCAAGAGGGGACAACCTGAGTTTCCAATGAGGATCACCTCAGATGTACTAGATATGTTGTCTAGTGAGGAGTACCATGCACTTGACATGGTTCCATATCAATATGTTGAGATGGAATGGATAGGGTGCCCAGAGATCTTCTTCACACGGAATGAGCCACCTGATGAGAGAGGTAATTTTAATGTTATGTTTAAATTGATATAGTTTCATTTTATTATCTGTTTACTTAATGCAAATGAAATGTGTTATAAATATTAATTTTTTTAATGAAATTGTCTAATTAATATTATGTGTTATATATTTTGTAGATATTGGAATATTTGATGCATAGGTCGGTCTACCTCTTCCAGCTCCTGATGATGACGATATGGAGGAGCAAGATCAGGTTGTCCCACATGAGGTGTATGGTATACATACTAGCCATCATCCATGTAGGCCGCATGATAGATATATTTAAGATGTATCAGACAGGTTGGCTGATGTAGGTGTACATCCCGTGCGAACGCATGAGATTCGCAATGACTGCGAGCTTACATAGATATGGAGGATTATTCCTTGTCATATGATTTTATTGATGCAACATGTTATTAGTGCATAATTTTAGTTGGCTTCCTCCTTTGCACATCCTCCTCGGTCTCCAACTTGTTAGGATTTATAATCCTCCCTTGTCCATATATAGTCTATTGGATCATTTTTTCTAACTTAGGAGTCTTTTAATTGAGTTTGGTGCCATCGTGATATTGGTTCCATTGATGACATTGGTGGCATTGGTGCCATTGACTCCACCAGTTCCATTGGTGCCATTGGTGCCATTGGTTCCATTGGTGCCATTAGTTCCACCGATACCAACCACTAGAGTGTGGGGACACATATAGGGGTTAACTTCCACTTACTACATGTTCATGCAACAATTAATGTGCCCCTGATACCAATACCTACATTTTAGGAGCCACTCTGAGTACCACCGACACCCTTCCTTAGTTGGTTGTGGTAGGTAAGTAGCTATGCTAAGTTAACCTCCAGCTACATTCAGTTAGATGTATTTCATTTAATTTAGCACCAGTATTGCATGGATGCATGGGAGTAGGCTCCATTTCTCACCTGCCTCATCAGTTTAACTAGTTTAATTGATTGATAGACTGAATTAGACATGTGGAGTTAGACTAGTGAGCTCTTATAGTGATTTATACATTCTAGTTATCCAGTCAGTAAGGATTGAGTTGGTAGATTCAAATATTATCCACATTATTCAAATTCTCCTTTATGTAACACTGTTGTATACTGCTGGAATTAATGAAGATTAATGTTGTAATTTACCAATCAATTCTTATAAGTTTTATCTAAAATTTGTCTTGTTCAGTGTACATTTTTCTTACTATTCCACTGCAAAATTATACCTTTCAATTGCACTCATTGCATGTAGATCCATGGTTTAATAATTCAAACATGGTATCAGAGCCTTGTTCAGGCTAGTGGCAAGTCTACCCGATCTCCATTGTACACCAAAAGTAGCTGGGTTTCCACATAAATCCTGCAATATTTTCCTTGTTAACTTTGGATTCGTCCAGAGAAGTCTCTATAGGTGTGAAGGACCCTAAGAAAGTGTACATGTCGAGTTGGAAGGCTTGAAATGGTCATGATTGTGAATTGATTTTGGCTTTTGCAGTGTTACTTGTGGGTACCTACGTAGCTTGTGGAGAAATTGACTTATCAGTATAAATATTGATGGATTATTCAACTCCTGTACCCCACATCCTTACACCCTTCAACTATGTTGATTGGAGGACATATATGCAGGTCTCCTTGCGCAATCTTGGTCTATTTAGGATGACAATGGGAAGAGAGACGGAGACCCATCACCCTATTGAGAAAACAAGTTTTTGAACTGATTGGATGAATCCTTTGGCTTCCTATGCACTCATATCTCCCGAGATCTTCTGTTTCATCTTGAGGGATCGGAGAATCCAAAGGAATTTTGGGAGAATATTGAATCATTGTTTGGAAAATAATATGAGCCTTGAGGGCACATATTGGAGAATGATCTCATTTCATTTCATCCCAACAGTTTTGAAACTAGTCAACAGTTTTTTACAAAATTCAAGTCAGTAGCACTGCAATGTAAACAATGTGGAATAGAGATGAAATATGAACAACTGGTTCTATCAGTATTGAGCAATCTTGTCTCAGAGTACTTTATCTCTATATGTACTTTCCATTATGGAAGAGCTTCCATCCCCAATTGGAAGATTCCTTCTCTTGATTCTTTTGATTAGTCCTTAATACAGGAGCAGGATAAGTTGGTTTAAATGGGAGTGCTTCAAACTTCCAAGAATCAAGCTCTTGTGATGTCAGACTCAAACAATGTGCAAGCCAGAGGGAAGCACAAGGGGAATGAACCCAAATCCCCTGATTCGAAGACAAAATAGAATCAGATATCTTCCGATGGAGCCTCGGGTTCCAAAAAAGAGAAGACTAAGTGTCCATACTGTATGAGAGGTTTTCATCCAGAAAGCCAGTGCATGAAGAAGACCCTCACCAGTTGACAACAATCCTTGAACATACCAATACTTCCCTTCCATAAGGTGAAGATATGACTGATGCTGGAGAGAATATTGAAGAATATGAGAGGTTCCTTTCTTTGAAAAAATGCCTCACTCCATTGAAGGCTTACTTGATAGATTCAGGAGGATCCAACCATATGGTTGCCTCCATGGAATCCTTCACCACTCTCACTCTATCAGGAGGACCTACAACTCATATGGGAAATGACTCCCAAATCCCAGATGCTGGGAGAGGTTCTATTAAAATACAACATGATGAGTTCAATAATGTACTCTATGTTCCCTCTCCTGCAACAAAGCAAGTTGTTCAAGATGAAAAAGAAGCAGAATATTCAACATAGTCAATTCAAATTGAATAAAGACTTCTTGGAGGGACTCCTTCTCTTTCTGTTCCAAAAGTTGATGAGATATTTGATATCTTATATTATCATATATCTGATCCAAAATCAGACATCTGAATCTCTATTATTGAAGAAAAACTCTCCTTCCATTCTATGCAAACATTATCCAATGATTCTTCTATTGTAAATTATGTGCACAGTTTGCCATTGATATAGTTTCAGAAAATGAAGAGGAATTTGATTTCTCTCTTTATAATGTTGTTGTTGGTGTGCAGAAAAGTAATACTTTGGGTATTTTGGAAGAAATGTTAGGTTTTAGGAGTGATTAATTCACTCTCTTTGATCTGAAGCTTCCAACAAATTCCCACATGATTGCATGCACCAATACTCAGAATTTTGTTGAAGGAGAAATTTGTGCATCTATCATTTCAATGGGGAACTTGGAACCTTTGTTCCATACTCTTGGATTTGATATGACCTTATTTGGATCTGATATGACCTTATTTTGTTCAAGTTTTAAGTTTCAAGAGCCTCTGTTCATGCTTGTAGTTGTTCTCATCAATTTTGGTGTGAAAAATCAAGTACCACAAGTCTCTTTCAAAATTGTTCTTGGGGATTTGATGTCAGTTTTCTCTCATGAGTTTGCTAATATTATATTTTGTGGATCATTGGTTATTTTTGAAGCTTTATCAGATTATGGAGCTCAATAATTTTCTCTCCACAGTCCTAGGGCTTCTCTACCTTTCTATTTGATCACATGCTCATCTCCTCACAGAACTAGTAAAGATGAAGACATTATGCATTTGCCTAGACACTTGCTCCTAACACTTGGAGTTGATTTTACTTCATTGGTTTGATGTTCAAGAATGAAATATATTAGTTTCTTGGGTTTTCCTCACATATTTCAAATTCTCAAGCACTTTTGATCTAAGTTTCTCTACATGGGTCAAGTTTTCATCTTGTAGTTGTCTATATTCCTGATTCAGTAGAGCATATTCTTCTTCTTCCAAAGAGGAAAATTAATCCATACATAATCATTTAGTTTGGAGAGGTTCACATGCAAAACTTCACAATGATTCTACACAGAAGAATCATGTTGCTGCATAGTGCTTCAAATTGCAGCAACATTTTGCAAGTTATTTCCCAAAGAGGAAGATTTTCCTCCTAAGAATAGCTTCTTTTTTCTGTTCCTTCTTATTTTGAGGGGAGATTTCCCATGAGGTTTTCACCATTTTCCTTTGTTTATTAAGAAAATTTTAATTCTTTTAGGTTGTAATAGGTGACTTTATCCTAGTTTCGAGGGACCAAAGTTGTCCAAGTTAGGATTAAGGGGGGGGTGTTAGGATTTATAATCCTCCCTTGTCCATATATAGTCTATTAGATCATTTTTCCTAACTTAGGAGTCTTTTATTTGAGTTTGGTGCCACCATGATATTGGTGCCACTAGTTCCATTGGTGCCATTGATGCCATCGGTTCCATTGATGCCATTGGTGCCATTGGTGCCATCGATACAAACCACTACAGTGTGGGGACACATATAGAGGATAGCTTCCACTTATTACATGTGCATGCATAAGTTAATGTGCCTCTGAGACCAATCCCTACATTTTAGAAGCCACTCTGAGTGCCACCAGCAGCCTTCTTCAGTTGGTTGTGGTAGGTAAGTAGTTATGCTAAGTTAACCTCCAGTTACATTCAGCTAGATGTATTTCACTTCAGTTAGTGCCAGTACTGCATGGATGCATGGGAGTAGGCACCATTTCTTACCTACCTCATTAGTTTAACAATCTTAACTGATTGATAGACTGAATTAGACATATGGAGTTAGACAAGTGAGCTCCGATAATGATTTAGACACTTCTAGTTAGGCAGTCAGTTAGGATTGAGTTGGTAGATTCAAATCTTATCCACATGATTCAAATTCTCCTTTATGTAACATTGTTGTATACTACTCGAATTAATGAATCTTAATGTTGTAATTTACTGATCAATTCTTATAAGTTTTTTCTAAAATTTGTCTTGTTCAGTGTATATTGTTCTTACTATTCCACTGCAAAATTCTACCTTTCAATTGCACTCATTTCATGTAGATAAATAGTTCAATAATTCAAACACACCTCCTCCCCCTCCACCTTCGACATCTCATCCACTTCGTACTCCTCCACCTTCGATGTCTCATCAACCTCCTCCTCCACCTTCATCATCATTTAGTCCTAACCACTTATACTCTGAAACGAGAACTTGACACAGTTCTTGTTTTTCTCTCTCCTAATTTTAGTAGCTATTTTTACCCCCGTTTCAAAAATGGTTGATGCCAGTATCACACATTTTC